>MJUU01058104.1:114451-140450 GCA_002080025.1 Modiolus philippinarum
AAAATTGACATCATGGGGCCTCTTGTTTGCACCAAGACCAATATCGAAAATCCGAAAGCTTATTGCGCATCTGCACACTATATGCAACAATTCTACAACAAAATTAAATTCCTAAATCCAAAAATGTAGGAGGAGTTTGAGTCACAAGAAAAGTGTGACGGACGGACGGACGGACGGACAGACGGACGGAGACGGAGGGTATTACATTATCCCCGAACTTTCTTCGAAAGTGCGGGGATAAAAAAAATCTTATTTTCAAGTATGTTAATAGACCCTGATGTTATTTGCTTCAAAGCTCAACTATATATCCTGATGGCAACCATTTTGGATGGGGGTGGAGATTTAATGACCAGTTTTTAAGAGGGAACCACTAAGGATTTGAAAAAATGCTTTGTTCCAATTGGTTTAGTAGTTTCAGCTAGTGGAGATCTTTGAATGTGTTTTCCCAACGGGTCCAATGTTAAACTAAGATCCCTGCTAGCACCAATCTTGGATGAGGTGTGGACTTGTGGGACATTTCTAAAAGGAGACCACCCAGGATCTATTGCAACAAAGTTTGGATCCATTGACCATGTAGTTTCAGAGGAGTAAATCTTTTGAATGCTTCCAACAGGGTCCAATGTTAGACTATGTTCCCTGCAGGCAGCAATCTTAAATGTAATATGGACTTCCCAGACACATTTTTCAAAGGGGCCAACTAAGCACTTTTGTGACCAAGTTTGGTTCAAATAAAAAGATCTTTTAATATGTTTTCTCATAGGGTCCAATGTTAAACTAAGCTCTTCGATGGTGCCACTTTGGATGGGGTCAGAAAACTTGACCATGTTCAATAAATGATAGTCCTTGACATACTGAATGTTTTTGCAATTTAAACTTGACCTCTATCCCAAATCATTTTTGATATACAAAACAAAAAGTATATCACCAAATATTAAACCAATAAAGGGCAATGAATCTTAAATGGGTATTTGGATTTGCTTCAGAATGTGTATGAATGTAGATCTTGATGCACAGAAAAATTTTGCAATTTAAACTAAGCCTCTATCTCAAACTGTTTTTGGAGTACAAGACGAAATATATAAAATCACAAAAAATTGGACCACTAAAGGGCAATAACTCCTACATGGGTATTTAGTTTTTCTATAAAATTGCCATGTTTGTAGATCCTGATAAGCCGAACATTTTTGCAATGTAAACTTAGCCTTTATCTTTAACTGTTTTGGAAATACAAGACAAAATATATAAAATCTCTAAAAATTTAACCAATAAAGGGCATTTACTCATATATGGGTATTAAGATTTTCTTCAAAATGGGCATGTAGGACGACCTTGACATGCTGAGCATTTTTGCATTGAAATTTAGCCTCTATCTGAACCTGTTTTTGAAATACAAGACGAAATATGTAAAATCACGAAAAATTTGACAATTAAAGGGCATAACTCCTATATGGGTATTTGGATTTTCTTCAAAATAGGCATTTTGGTAGATCTTGACATTCTGAACATTTTTGCAATTCAAACTTAGCCTCTATCTCAAACTGTTTTAGAAATACAAGACGAAATATGTAAAATCACGAAAAAATTGACAAAGGACAATAACTCCTATATGGGTATTTGAATTTTCTTCAAAATAGCCATGTGGGTAGATCTTGACATTCTGAATATTTTTGCAATCAAACTTAGCCTCTATCTCAGACTATTTTTGAAATACGAGACGAAATATATAAAATCACGAAAAATTTGACCAATAAAGGGCAATAACTCCTATATGGGTATTTGGATTTTCTTCAAAATAAGCATGTGGGTAGATCTTGACATTCTGCACATTTTTGCAATCTCCCAAACTGTTTTTGAACTACTAGTTTTTTTATAAAAATAAAGAACATCAAAATTTTGAAATTTTTACGGAAAAAGGGCGATAACTCTAAATTGGGTCATCAGATTTTCTTTAAAACTGCAGGTCGGGTAGATCTTGTCATGCTGATCATTTTTATTGCATGTCAGATTTTTTATATCGATTTTTGAGTTATTTGCCAAAAACAGCAATTTACCCCTATGTTCTATTTTNAATGAATCTTAAATGGGTATTTGGATTTGCTTCAAAATTTGTATGAATGTAGATCTTGATGCACAGAAAAATTTTGCAATTTAAACTAAGCCTCTATCTCAAACTGTTTTTGGAGTACAAGACGAAATATATAAAATCACAAAAAATTGGACCACTAAAGGGCAATAACTCCTACATGGGTATTTAGTTTTTCTTAAAAAATTGCCATGTTTGTAGATCCTGATAAGCCGAACATTTTTGCAATGTAAACTTAGCCTTTATCTTAAACTGTTTTGGAAATACAAGACAAAATATATAAAATCTCTAAAAATTTAACCAATAAAGGGCATTTACTCATATATGGGTATTAAGATTTTCTTCAAAATGGGCATGTAGGACGACCTTGACATGCTGAGCATTTTTGCATTGAAATTTAGCCTCTATCTGAAACTGTTTTTGAAATACAAGACGAAATATGTAAAATCACGAAAATTTGACAATTAAAGGGCAATAACTCCTATATGGGTATTTGGATTTTCTTCAAAATAGGCATTTTGGTAGATCTTGACATTCTGAACATTTTAGCAATCCAAACTTAGCCTCTATCCCAAACTGTTTTTGAACTACTAGTTTTTTTTATAAAAATAAAGAACATAACTCTAAATTGGGTCATCAGATTTTCTTTAAAATTGCAGGTCGGGTAGATCTTGTCATGCTGATCATTTTTATTGCATGTCAGATTTTTAATATCGGTTTTTGAGTTATTTGCCAAAAACAGCAATTTACACCTATGTTCTATTTTAAAAAACAGCGGTCATGTTGTTTGGTTTTCAGACTCCTCGGATACAATTTTGAAACTACATACCCTGGTGATGATCCAAGCAAAGTTTGGTTTAAATTGGACCAGTAGTTTCAGAGGAGAAGATTTTTGAAAAAAGTTTACGACGGACGACGGACAATACTTTCTCGTGGCTTTTGCTCTTTTTTTTCACACTTGCCATTTTGTTCATTTGTACAGGCATAAACTTAAAAAAAATCTTGTACTTCCGCTGAGAAAAACAAATTTTCGTACGGCTCACCTCGGCAATCGTATTATAAAACAAAACAGAAAAATAAAGCTTTCTCCTACTTTATCTAGTAAAGCTGGGAGATGATTTTAGTAATTTATCTCTTGTGACTGATCTGGTATAAGTAATGTTTACGTAAAATGTTTTTAGTGCTATAAAGTCAACTCATAAATTTTACCCGTTCTCTCAATGGAAGATTCAACACGGATTCTTAGGGAACAATCAGTTCAAGATATTTTACCATAATATATTGTTGAGGGAATAACCAACTCGGATATCTAATTATTTCTGTATAGATAATAACATGTTACTTATCTGTTCAGTATTGTAGTTTATGAGGAGGTCAGATATACAGCATGCCAGCAAGTGACATAATAAAATGGGAAAACTAGTGTTACGAAAGAAACAACTTGACAAAAATAGAACTTCCTCAAATAGATTGGATAACAATGTCTATAATGTACGATCTGCACGATTTTAAAAACGTTTTAGTTCATTTATTATTATACAGGAAGTTTTTATGATTTTAAAACACTTAGGACATCAACATATTGATACTAATTTGTACTGCTGTTGATTCTTATGCAATCTTGCTGATAAACTATTAAGTATACATCACTTTAGAAAGATTTCCGATTAGCGTATGAGACAAGTCAATATATAATTGGTTTCGTATGCTACTGAGGTCATATTTTTCAATTTGCATTGTCTAAGTTAAAATCCCTAACAAAATTTAAAAGAACTGTTAAAGTGATGTTTTACAATATTGTCTCATTTATATTAATACAACACTTCAAGTGCCATCAGAGCTAAATATATAAATTAAAAAAGGCCAGGCAGAGATTTATGAATTCTAATGATTCTGTTTCGTTATAGACACAAAATATCGACTTTACTTCCAAGGTACCGAGGACGTCCCACGAATTGGTTGCCAAAACTGACATTTTAATATTGCCACATCCAGCATTAAAACATTAGACCTCGCATGTTCCTATGTGACCCCTAGTTTGGCCTTTCGGACTTGACTCCATACAGATATGCTCCTATCGACTTATATTATGTCCCTCCATACGATTCTGTCAACGATTAAGTTTACCTTCACACTCGTGTATAGATATGACCCTGTAAACGAATGTGATGTCTCTCCATACTTCCGTGGGGATATAATCCTGTCGACATATATAATGTAACTCTCTTACCCCATATGGATATGACCCTATCGACGTATTTTATGTCCCTACATACTAGTACTCTCGTATGGATATTATCCTTTCCACGTAAATTATGTCCCTCCATATTCCCGTACAAAAATTATCCTGTAGACGTATATTATGTCCCTCCATTCTCCCGTATGGATATGACCCTGTCGACGTATTTTACGTCCCTACATACTAGTACTATCCTTTCCACGTAGATTATGTCCCTCCATATTCCCATACAAAAAATATCCTGTATGAATATGACCCTGTCGACGAATATATGATGTCCCTTCATATATTCCTGCCGTGGTATATGTTCTTCCTCAATACTCCCGTATGATTACGATCCTTTTGACGTGTGTGATTTTTCCTCCGTATTCCCGTATGGATATGATCCTTTTGATGAATATGATTTCCCTCCAAACTCTTGTATGGATATGATAATGTCGACTTACAAAATGTCCCTCCATACTTCCATATGAATATGATCTTGTCGACGTAAATAATGTTCCTCCATATTCCCGTATGAAAATAATCTGGTCTACGTATAAGTCTCCTTTTCAGTATTCCCTTATAATCATGATCCTGTCGACGTGCACGATTTTCCTCCACATTCCCGTCTGAATATATTGGCCAATGAATACCGAAGAAAAAAGTTTGAAATAGGATTCTGTCAAATCATACGATGTGCCTCCATACTCCCGTGTGAATATGATTATGTGAGTGATTAAGATGTCCCTAAACACTCATGTATGGACATAATCCTGTCGACGTATATGATGTTCCTCCATACCGCCGTATAGATATGATCCTGTCAACGTATATAATATTCCTCCCTACCTAAATCTATGTGCTCCTGTCGACATATATAGTGTTCTTCCATACTCCAGTTGGGTTATGACGTATTGATTTGATAGAGTCGACGCATATAATTTTCCTCTATACTCTCGTATATATATATGATTCTGTTGACGCGTATGATGTTCCTCAATACTTCCGTAGAGATATGATTCTGTGTCGTCGCACATGATGTTTATCCACAATCCCGCACTGATATGATTTAGTCGCATATATGATGCCCATCAATACTCCCGTTTGAATATGATACTGTAGACGTATATGATGCAAATGATGTTCCTCTCGTATGGATATGATCCTGTCGACGTTTATGTTGTCCCTCCATACTTACATATTGTTGTGATCCCGTCGACGTCTATGATGTCGCTCCATAAGCGAATATGATCCTGTCGGTGATTATGATGTCCCTCCATACTCCAGTATAGATATGATCCAGTTAACGTATACGTTGTTTCTCCATTCTCCCGTATGCTTATGATCGTGTCGACATATATGATGCCCCTACATTCTCCCATAACGATTTGAACCTGTAGTGTATATGATGTCCCTCAATACTCCCGTATGGATATGATCTTGTCGACGTACATGATGTCCCTCCATAATCCCGTATTGATATGATCTGTCGGTGATAATGATATCCCTCCATATTCCCGTATGGATCTCATCGACAAACATGATATCCCTCCAAGCTGTCCCTCCATAATCCCGTATGGATATGATCCTGTCAACGTATCTATAATGTCCCTCTATATTTCCACATGGATATGATCCTGTTCACGTACTTTGTGTCCCTGCATATACCCGTATGCATATGATCCTGTCGACGTATATGACGCCCCCATTCTCCTGTAATTATATGATCCTGTCGACGTACATGATGTCCTTCCATACTCCCGTATAGATATGATCCTGTCGACGATTATGATGTTTCTCTCTTACCCCGTATAGATATGATCCCGTCGACGTATATATTGTCCCACCATACTCCCTCGTGGATATGATCTTGTCGACGTACAAGATGTCCTTCCATACTCCCGTAGACCTGATCTTGTCGACAATTATGATATCCCTCTCTTACGCCGTATGGATATGATACTGTCGACGTATATGATGCCCTTCCATATTCCCGTATAGATATGACCCTGTCGACATACTTTGTGTCCCTCCATACTCCCGTATAGACCTGAGCAAGGCGATGTACATGATGTCCCTCTATACTGCCCTATAGATGTTATCATGTCAACGATTTTGATGTCCCTCTGTTACCCCGTATGGATATGATCCTGTTTCTCCATACAAACAAAGTTTAAGTAATTATGACAGTGTTTTATCTTGGAATTATTTATTTATTGTCTTGAATATCGTTATACTGTATATAAGTAATATCGTTATACTGTATATAAGTAATATCGTTATACTGTATATAAGTTATAAAAGTAGAAAATTCTGTTACATGCCCTCTGTTGTTTTATTTCTGTATGCTGTATTTAGATCCATCTCTGGTTTTCCTGTCTGACAACTCCAATGCATCAAACCTCACGTGTAACACCCACCACTTTCAAATATTCTTGGAATAGCTGCTACTGGTACATAACGTCTTCATGCACAGTTATTAATTTTTCATATTTTTTTCTTAATATAAACATCAAAACCGTGATTTATGAGAAGATTTCAGCCTGATGTCCCATATTTATCGAGAATTTAAATCTGCACAACCACCGATTAAAGGAATTATTTATATTATTCTTCATTAGCATTTTGATTAGTTCCTAAAAATAAATGAGTTCTATAGTCTATGATTTTAGGATTAGTAGTTTGTGTTCTGTGTTTTTAATTCCTACGCCTTGAAGCATTGATCAGATTCAAATTTTTGTGCAGTTTTTTTTTCTTTTACTAATCAAAAATCTATTAGTTTGAATACCAATGCTTTGATATGAATATTCTTCAAAGGCCTATCATTCAGAACATGAATAAACAACTAAGCAAGACAGAAAAATGATTAATTTCTTGGTAATATTTCATGTTATTAGATGGAATGTATTACAGATATATGATTCAAAAAAATTTGAAGAAAGTATCACTTGAGCAAATTCAGTAGTGATTAAAAATTTTCGGTATCAAGTGAGAGTTGGAGACTGTATAAACGCCAAAAAAAAGATAGGAAATGGAATATAATGTCTAAAAATAGTAAGGGATAGAGCTGTGGAGAGGAATATATCATTAATTTGATATTTACCAACAGCAAAGTAAAATAAATGCATATAAAGAATAAATTCGCAAAAACAATTGTAGCATAATGGTTTGAATGATTCATAATTACACCATTTTACACATTTTTATGAACATTCTGACAAAGTTTCATATAATCCTATTCATTTTGGCACTTCCTTACATACATAATAAAGCATTGTTTTTTGTTGAACTTAACAAAATTTTCAGAAGACTACAGATTTCCTCCGAATGTTAATCACTTGTACCTCAAAAGCAAGATTGACAACCTTTCAATTTTTACCCAGAAAAATTACTTCTTTTCAATTTCGAAAAAAACCACATTTATCTGAAATCCTTATTGTTTTTAAATCAAATTAAAGGAAACGTTTAATCGCCTGTTCGTACTTAATTATCTGACTGGTTTCTAACTAAGTTTTTTCGACCTTGGATATATTATTTTTCATGTGACTTGAAACTTTATATAGTCAAGGCTGCTGTTCCCAGTACTTTAAAATAAAATAAAACTATCGTGAAGTGTCGTTAGTTGTAATGAAAGCATCTGAAGACAAAATACTTAAGTCGTTCTGTAAGTTTCAAATGAGGAACTGTTACAAAAAATGTTGAAAAAAAATTGTAAGACTTTTCAGAGAAGTTTGGTTCAGCATTTTAATAAAACTGTTTAAGTGCATTTATGCAATTTGTATAAAAAAAACGAAAAAAAACGTGTCATCTTCTGACACTTTTGTTTTTAAGACAATGAAAGGATATTGGGTAAATGCACATGAGACAAAGACTTCACAAAAACATGGTAAAACAAAGCAATTGAACAGCGCCTTTATTGTTTTTTTCATCTTGAAGTCAGCATGAGGCCCTCGACAATGAGTTTTGCTCATACCTCATAGTAAGTTCAAGCCCCCCCCCCCGAATGTTAAAGAACAGAAAGACTACCAGTTTGTAAGATATAGACTAGTTGGTTATACAATTGGTAGGGTCAAGTTCCATGTACAGGTAATCATTGATCAAGTTTTTTTGTTGAATCCATTTATATCTTTAAACCGTTTCCTATTAACCTGTTTAGTCTCTTGGTATTTTTTACCATTAACTCCACATTACATCTACAAAATCGATGAAGAACAGTTCAGAAGTTTGTTCTTGATCTCATTTGAAGTATTGTCAAATATTTACTTGGATGTGTCAATTTAAAATGATGAAAATTAGGCCTTTAAGTTGACTTAAGTCGGCTGTCCCGAGTTCCTATCGTTGTTTATGTTTGTCTTTTGTCTTTTTATTGTGGGTTTTTTTTTCTTGTGNAATATATATATATATATATATATAGAGGCTTTCCTGAATAGCGAGTAAGTTGCTTGTCCATTATAAAGAGTTTGGAGTAGTTTTGGGTGAAGAGTGTGAGGTTTTACATGAATATTGATCATACGGAATAACCTGTTCAAATGATATGCATCAAGTCAAAATTCTGTATTGCAATGAATTCTATCATTAAAATGTGCAATTTTATGATTCTGTGCAACTTTTACATGCTGGCGAGAAAACGAAACACAAAACCCAAAAGGGTTAGGTTGGTTTTGAAACAAGAGGCTCTCAAGAGCCTGTATCGCTCACCTAGCCCATAGACATTAAATGTTAAAGAGCCCATAGTTTAACTATAGTTCCAATATGCCCAAGTAGTTAAAGGGGAGAAGACCTCTGTTAGTGTTTTCCATAGGGTCCAATGTTAAACAATGTTTCCAACTGGCAGCCATCTTGGATATAGTCCGGACCTGAAAAACATCTTTTGCAAGGAACCACCCAACAACTATTGCGGCCAAGTTTGGTTCCAACTAGCCTACTAGTTTCAAAGGGGAAATTCGTTGGAAGTATGTTCCCATAGGGTCCAATGTTTAAACTATGTTCCCCGTTGGCAGACATGTTGGCTATAGCACAAACCTGTAAAACACATTTTTTTTGCAGGGGACCACTCAAGAAATGTTGTGACCAAGTTTGGATCCAACTGGCTCTGTAGTTTTAGAGAAGAAAATCCCTGAATGTGTTTTCCCATAGGGTCCAATGTTAAAACTATGTTTCCTGCTGGCGACCATCTTGAATATAGCTGGGCCTTGAAAAGCAAGAACCATTGTGGCTGAGTTTGGAGCCAATTGGCCCAGCAGTTTCAGGGAAGAATATCTTTGAATGTGTTTCCAAAAGGGTCCAATGTTAAAACTATGTGCCAAGCTGGACACCATCTTGGATAAAGTGCGAACTTGAAAAACACCTTTTGCGAAGGGACCACTCAAGGACTATCGTGGCCAAGTTTGGTTCCAATTGGCTCAACAGTTCAGAGAAGAAGATCTTTGAACGTGTTTTCCCATAGGGTCTAATGTTAAAACTATCTTTCTCACTGGCGGCATTGTTGGATATAGCCCGGACCTGAAAATATCTTTTTTGCAAGGGACCACCGAAGGACAATTGTAGCAAAGCTTGGTTCCAATTGGACCAGTAGTTTCAGAGGAGAAGATCTTTAAATGTGTTTTCCTTTAGGGTCAAATGTTAAAACTATGGTCCCCGCTTGCGGCCATCTCGGATATAGCGCGAACCTGAAAAAAAAAAAAACGTTTTCGCAGGGGACAACCCAAGGACTATTACGGCCAAGTTTGGTTCCAATTGGCCTAGTAGTTTCAGAAGAGAGGATCTTTGAATGAAAAGTGTACGCCGGAAAGACGACGGACGGACGGACGGAAGTGATAGCAAAAGCTCACCCTGGCATTAGCCGGCTGAGCTAAAAAGTGTTACAGTGTAAAAGTGTGAAAGTGTCAAATTGTTTTTTTTTAATTGAAACACAGACGAAGGGATAATTACCACAGATGGCGTTCAACTGTCTTTCTAAAACAAATGAGAAAAACATCTTTTTTTAATCTCTATAATTAATCAACGTTCTATCACATTGCAAATTATTTTCCTATTTGTATTTTATTTTGAATTTAAGTCCAATATACGTTTAGATTTGAGTCCTCTTGGACAGATAACTGAATCAGCAATGTAATTATCGTTATAACATTGTCATGTGGGAGGATATTGTGTCTGGTGGGAGGGTAAAGTTAAATTTCATTTTCAGCCCTGGTCATCAGGTCAAATTGTTATAGGCAACTAAAAAATACTTATTTGAAATTTTTTTTATCGCTTGATTTTTTTTCTCACCTCGTTATAATGCAATGCGAGTTAGAATTGGGACATCAAGTAAGTCAGACCGAACCGTCAATCTAAAACCAAAAATCCAAGGACAATGGCAACATCAGAATACCAGAGAAATAAAGATATAACACGAGTACGTTACAGAAAGGAAAAATGAAGTAACACACACATACAAAAATGAACAATAAGGACCCAATAAAAAACCGTGGATGAGATCAGGTGCACCAATAGAGTGGGCAACTCCTGCTTCTTATAAGACACCTACTGTGTTGAGCATGTCAAATTATGTAGTAAAGTCAAATCCAGTAGCGGAAACAATTCAGCTTTTAAAGGAAAAGATTTGTTGTCATCTTGGAAAAAGATATCCCATAACGGTCCAAAAGATAATGATGTCGACCGTAAAACTTCTTGAGTGATGACTATTTTTAGCATTTTGAACAACCGAACTCTATCAAGGAGGTCACTGTATCGACCACAGGCCCTTGAGTAGCAAATGATCCGGGAAAATCTATACTACATCCGGCGCTATTGGAATATTGCTACAAAACAATCTAATTAAAATTCGATGTCCGCACTTGCTCCTCTTTTTTTTATTTTCTATTTTTTTATGTCGCTCTTGGGACCGAGCGACATAAAAAAAATGAAAAAATGAAAAAAAGAGCAGCAAGTGCGGACATCGAATTTTAATTAGATTGGCTACAAAGAAAAAGGAAGTTGACTATTGGAAAAGTAGCATCGCGATTGTTATACATTTGTAAATTATAAAAGTGTTTTTGAAACTAAATTTTGCGCCTGTCCTAAGTCAGGAAATTTATGAAGCCTTTGTGTGTCTTGTCTGTTCTACTTAGTTTACTTTATGTCTATTGGAGTCTAGGATTGTGTTTATTTCGCTGAACTTGATTACTCTTTATTTATGGGGCCGACTCCGACCTGCCGTTGAATGTTGAGTTTCCTCATCGTTCATTGAAGATCTTATGATGGGTTTGAGTTGTTGGGTTGTTGTCTCCTTGACACATTCCCCGTTTCTCTTCTTTTAGCTCACCTGTGTTCGGGTCAGTGTGAGCTATTGCCATCACTTGGCGTCCGTCGTCCGTTAACTTTTCACATAATCATCTTCTCCTCTGAAACCACTGAAGCAAATTCAACCAAACTTTACAAGAATGATGTATGGAAGGTCCTTTACAAAGTTTGCTCATTTCGTTCCGATCCGATAAAAAACATGGCCGCCAGCGTGGAACTTAGGTTTAATATTAGACCCTATGAGAAAAATCACATTTTCATCTTCTGTTCTGAAAAGGCTGAAGCAAATTGAACCAAACTTTAAAGGAATGATGTTCTTAAGGTCCTCAACAAAGATGGCTCATTTCATTCCGATCCGACGAAAAACATGGCCGCCAGCACGGAACATGGTTTAACATGGGACCCTATGGGAAAATCACATTTTCATCTACTCCTCTGAAACCACTGAATCAAATTCAACTTAACTTTACAGGAATGATGTATGGGGAGTCCTTTACAAAGATTACTCATTTCGTTCCGATCCGATAAAAAACATGGCAGCCAGCGCGGAACTTAGGTTTAACATTGGACCCTATGGGAAAAATCATATTTTCATCTCCCACTCTGAAAAGGTTGAAGCAAATTTAACCAAACTTTACAGGAATGATGTACTTAAAGTCTTTAACAAAGATGGCTCATTTTGTTCCGATCCGACGAAAAACATGACCGCAAGCACGGAACATAGTTTAACATAGAACCTAATGGGAAAATCACATTTTCATCTACTTCTCTGAAAGCGCTGAAACAAATTCAACCAAACTTTACAGTAATGATGTATGGATGGTCCTTTAAATCGATTGCTCATTTCGTTCCGATATGATAAAAAAACATGGCAGCCAGTGCGGAACTTAGGTTTAACATAAGACCCTATGGGAAAAATCACATTTTTAGCTCACCTGACCCAAAGGGTCAGTGTGAGCTATTGCCATCACGTGGCGTCTGTCGTCCGTTAAACTTTTCACATTTTCATGTTCTCCTCTGAATCAACAGAAGCAAATTCAACCAAACTTTACAGGAAAGATGTCTCGAAGGTCCTTTACAAAGATTGCTCATTTCGTTCCGACCCGATAAAAAACATGGCCGCCAAGCGGAACTTAGGTTTAACATAGGACCCTATGGGAAAAATCACATTTTCATTAACTCCTCTGAAACTGCTGAAGCAAATTCAACCAAACTTTACAGGAATGATGTAGTAAAGGTCCTTTACAAAGATTGCTTATTTCGGTCAGATCGGCTAAAAAACATGGCCGCCAGCACTGAACTTTGGTTTAACATAGGACCCTATGGGAAATATCACATTTTCATCAACTCCTCTGATACTGCTGAAGCAAATTCAACCAAACATTACAGGAATTATGTACTTAAGGTCCTTAACAAAGTTTGGTAATTTTATACCGGTTCGACAAAAGACATGGCCGCCAGCACGGAACATAATTTAACATTGGTCCTAAGAGAAATTCACATTTTCATCTTCCCGTCTGAAACCACTGAAACAAATTCAACCAAACTTTACAGGAATGATCTATTAAAGGTCCTTTGCAAAGATTGCTCATTTTGTTTCGATGCTATAAAAAACATGGCCACCAGTGCGGAACTTAGGTTTAACATAGGACCCTACGGGAAAAATCACATTTTCATCAACCCCTCTGATCCTGCTGAAGCAAATTCAAACAAACTTTACAGGAATGACCTAGTAAAGGTATTTTACAAAGATTGCTCATTTTATCCCGATTCGACAAAAAAAAAATGGCTGCCAGCACGGAACATAGTTTAACATTGGCCCTATGGGAATAACATCATTTTCAAAATTTGCTCTGAAACTATTAAAGCTAATTCAAGCAGACTTTACAGAAATGATGTACGGAAGGTCCTTTACAAAGATTTCTCATTTTGTTGGGATCCGACAAAGAAAACAGCTCCCAGCATCGAACTTGGTTTAGAATGGTACCCAACATTTTTTTTCATTACATGTTCTTACATTATTGAAGCAAATTCAGTCAAACTAAGATTGATTATTTTGTTATGATCTGATAAAAAACAGACCGCCAACACAGAACATATTTTAACATAGGATCCTATGGGATAAACAACACTTTCATCACCTGCTGTAAGCATTTTGTCAGGTGAGCGATTCAGGCTCAGTATCTGAGCCTCTAGTTTTCTATTCTTTCTGTTGAAACAACTGTTGTTACTGTAAAATACCACAAAGATATGGTTGCTAGGTAGAATATGAAAAATAGAGCAGTGCTCAAGGTCCCCCGCCTTAGAGTTGTATGTTCCTTTTACCTGAAAAACGGTACAAGATGAAAAAAAATGTTTGGGGAGAGTTTTATTGCATTTTTCACGAGGAAGCATTTGCAAAAAAACCCATCAAAATCCGATGAAAAATTTAAAAAAAAATTTTTGGCACCCCCACCCCCCAACACCTTTGACCCCAATTATCTTGAAAACAGTAAGAGATACCAGAAATCCGTTGCATATATATGAAAGCATTCATTGAGAGGAATCTAATGGCAAAAATCCCATCGAAATCGGATAAAAAATAAAAATTTCCCACACGGACCAAATTTTAGTGCAATAAATTCTATTTTTAGAAATTGTGACCTTGACCTTTGACCTACTGACCCCAAAATCAATAGGGTTCTTGCCCTTCCCTATTCCTTCCATCTGTATAAGTTTTGTTTCAATCGGGCAAGGGATACTCAAGTTATCATCCGGAAACGACATCCGGAATGACGGAATGACGGAAAGGCGAATTCTATAGTCCCCCGCTTTCGCGAAAGGCGGGGGACAAAAAGTAACAAGTTGTTAAGAATTTCAGGAAATTTACCCAAATTAGAATCAAAAGTTGTTTTTAAGTATGATTATGAAAAATCATCACTATTACTGAATGGAATTGCAAGACATAAGGTTGCTATGTACAATTCAAAAACATTATCGATCCTTGAGAGTTTCAGAAAATGTACCAAAATTAGAATAAAAGATTTTCGAATCCTGACTGTTGAACATCATTAATATCATTGCAAGAAATTTGAAAAGATATAGTTGCTAGGTTTGCTAGGTAGGATTCGAAAAAGTAATCAGTCTATGAAAGCTTAAGGAAATTTACCAAAATATAATAATTTTTTTGCAATCTGATTATTTGAAATTCTCAATAAAACTGTAAGGCATAAAAAAAGATATGGTTGCTAGGTTAAATTTAAAAAGTAATGGTCTTTGAGAGTTTCAGAAATTTATCAAAATCACAATCAAAGCTTAATGCAATCTGACCAATGAGAATGATGGTCCTTACAGCAAAGAATTGAAAACGATAGGTTTCTAGGTAGAATTCCAACAAGAATTCAAGAGGCTCTCAAGAGCATGTATCGCTCACCTAGGCCATGGCTGATATATACAGTTACAATAATTACAATATTTTAAGGGCATCATTTCAAATTTGTTAATAGACATTGATGTTATATTATCTTAAGTAAAACTATTTTCCAGACTTGTATCTATTTGGATGCAGGTGCAGACCTACTGTCACCTTTCTTGAAGGGGACCATCTATTGACCATTAAGTCTTATGTTGGTTCCAATTGGCTAAATATTTTCATAGAAGATCCTTGAATGCTTTCTGATAGATTTCAAAGTTAAACCATGTTCCCCACTGGGGCCATCTTGAATGTGATGCAGACATGCGGGGCAAATTTTTCAAATAGGAACAACTATGAACCATTGTGACCAAATTTGTTTTCATTATTGGCCAAGTACTTTCTTTGAAGGCTTTCCCATAGGATCCAATGTTAAATCTATGTTCCCTGCTAGCAGTCATCTTGAATATAGCACGGACCTGAAAAACATTTTTTTTGCATGGCACTAACTAAACACTGTTGTGGCCAAGTTTGCTTCCAATTGGCTCAGCAGTTTCAGAGAAGATCTTTGAATTTTTTTTCCAATAGGGTCCAATTTTAAAAACTATATCCTCTGCTGGCGGCCATCTTAGGTAAAGCGAGGACCTGTAAAAGAACTTTTTGCAAGTGGTCACCTAAAGACTATTATGGCCAAGTCCGGTTCCAATTGGCTCAGCTGTTTCAGAGAAGAAAATCTTTGCGACCATCTTGGATATAGCGCGGATCTGAAAAACAACTATTTTGCAAGGAACCACCTAAGGACTATTGTTGCCAAGTTTGGTTCCAATTGGCTCAGCAGTTTCAGAGGAGAAGATTTCTGAATGTGTTTTCCCATATGGTCCAATGTAAAAACTATGATCCCGCTGGCGGCCATCTTGGATATAACGCGGATCAGAAAAACAACTTCTTTGTAGGGGACCATCTGAGGATTATTGTGGCCAACTTTGGGTTTCAATTGGCCTAGTACTTTCAGAGGAGAAGATCTTTGAATGAAAAGTTTACACCGGACGGACAATAGACGACGGATTACGGACGACGGACGAAAAGTGATGACAAAAGCTCACCCTGGCTATAGCCAGGTGAGCTAAAAAGTAATGGTATTATAGAATTTCAGGAAATTGACTAAATTTAGAATAAATTATTCTTGCAATCTAACAGTTGAAAATCCTCATCATTACTGTAAAGAATTGAAAAAGATATTTTTGTTAGGTAGAATTCAAAGAAATAATGGGTCTTTGAGAGTTTCAGGAAATAAAACAAAATTAGAATAACATTTTTTTGAAATTCGAGTGTTCATATGTTCATACTAAATTATGTATGATGTATGTATGTATGAAATACTGGATTTCCTTTGTTTGGGTTCTAGTGCTGCTGATGAGGAATAAATTTCCGAAATTGCCAACAGCTCATTAAAATTATTGCAGTTGGTGTTAACATATATGTTATGGTCTCATGTTTATTTACTCCATATCCTTTCGTAAAATACTAATTGACGACATTAAAAACTGCTTAATCATACAACTTAATGCTGGAATTTCAAAAATTATTAATCTTTGGCATGTTCAAGTAATTTACCAAAACTGGCACCGAATTCAAAGTGCTTAAATCTTAATATGGATTCAAAGAGCAATTTCAATTATTTCCCATGAAAATATAAACTACAAAAAATCAAAATAATACATAGAGTTCCGGTCATATGATGAGTACTTATTGCTTTACATTTTTGGCCCCTTAAGTGCATACCCCCAGCGGTTATATCAGAAGTCCGCTATCATTGGTAAATGAGATGCATATAATAGAACTCATTACATAGTTTCAGCTTCCAAATTGAAGTAAGATTTCGCTTATTACTGGCTAACTCGAAATATAATTTCGCTTTTTCCCCTGAGGGCAAATTTGTTCATCTTTGTATGCGTCTCCATTTTTCTTTTCTATGCCGTGTCCATGTTGTGTGTGTGTTTTTTTTTTCTCCAATTTTGTCATTGTTTTTGGTTTATTCGTTTAGGATTGACGGTTCGGTTCTCACTTACCTCAAAATTACGAAACCTTCGGCACAGACAATAAGTGTTATTTATACCCTTATTATGAGGTTTTTGCGATTAAAGTTATAGTAGGAGTTCCAGTTGAATAGATTTTTTCGTTTTTGGACCCCCTAGATGTCGTGCCCTGAGGAGTCATACACAATTTCCGACACCTCTGTGAAGTTGTTTCATATTATGTGAGTCGATTTTTGAATTTCAACTTTCTAGCCCAAATGGCCTTGCAGATTTCTTCAATTATTGAATATCATGAAAATTCGTCTTCGCCCAAAATTTGCCCCAAGGGCGTTTGACAGAAATTTCGAACCACAGTGCACTACTGCAGATTATACTCTAGTATGGAGCAACGTTTTCAAATTTGTATCTCTTATAGTTCCAGATTTATTATGGAGCATTACAAACGCACGCATGTACGTACATATGGACGGACTGTATTACATAATCCCCCCGTTTTCGCTAAGCAGGGGCACAATTAAATATTTCTATTTAAGTTTGCAACTGACGTCAAACACCAAAAGCCATGATTAACCTTTAACGTCACTGGGGATCAGTGTGAATCAAGTTTATGCGATTATCCTTATTTTCTTCGACAGGATATCACTGTTGTGTAAAACGTTGCGATGGCTATTTAAACATGTGAATGTAAGAAACATGTCACAAAATGGTATTTAGTCTATAGTCTATAGTCTATAAGCTGCGCTGATTTTTCTGGTAACTAATGAGAAGTATATCAGACGGTTGCCTGCAATACTAGCTACATACATGGCTATTACAGTATTTTTACCGTACTTGGCCCATTCGGTGTTAAGTTTTCTTGTGTATTAGCAAGTTCTGGTATGTTGTGATTTCGTAAAACAATCGAGTTTGTAAGGTTTTTTCTTTAATCAGAAACTGATCATAAGTTTTGAAATAATTTTTCCTTTTCATTACAGGAAGATGAATAGACACAGATAGCCTCTGATGTCGGCAACAAGAGGATGGTGACGTTGTTTGGAGTGATTTTAAAGTTCATCCTCGTCATCAGCATAGCATCATCCATGCAAACACACGAAAACAACAGAGCAACATTCAAGATTCTTATGAAACTCAAATTTGAACTTTCTGAACAAATTGCTGTACGTGTTTTCTTGTCCACTCAAGCTTTTATTCGAACACAAAAGAAATCCGTTCTTGACGAAAAGTTTGTACGACACAAAACGCATCATCTACAGGATTACACAGTTTCTTATAAAAGTTTTCAGAAGCGACATCCTCCCTATTTTCAAAAAGTATTTGTACATGGTCGGGATGAACGAGCACCTGTTCCTAGCATTGATCTTAGAGAGTATCCATACTACAATACGGTTCGGTTGTCTGTTGGATGTACTGGTACACTAATAACACCTTCATATGTTTTAACTGCAGCTCACTGTGTTCATAATGGTAGGAATTTTAAGCATAATATAGATATGTTGAAAGTAGAAATTTTACATCGAATTAACTACCGTATTCACTATGTAAAAGAAATTATAGTTCCGAAAACTTGGTTAGAATCAAGTGATAATTCTCCCACTTATCACCACACTGCCTATGATTATGCAGTTATCCGACTACAGACTCCGGTAACAGGGCGTAATTCTTTTACCCCATTATATGTTCCAGGTCCGATAATATCAGACGAAATATATTTTCTTGGATATGCATGGAACACTTACTTGAAGCTTTGGAAATCCGAGTGTTCTGGTTGGGGAAGTAGAATTTGGTACCATGGCAACATTCTGGTCTGCCATTGTGATTCAGTTGTAGGAAACTCTGGTGCTGCGGTGTTTCTCGAAAACAGGAGAACAAATGATCGAAAAATAATTGGCGTTTTGTCAAGTACTTCCAAAACCGTTGGAAATTCCGTCAACAATAAAGTATCTCTCACATCTCTGTGGACAGCAGATAAAATGGATGATATTTGCTCAATTATTTCACCCGAGGGAGAGGATTACGGCGTTTGTACTCCTCAAGTATATAGCTATGAGAATTCGGAATTCAAAAGACTACCTTTGTTTGGGTAAAAACCGTTCTTCAGGGAATTCAATTGTTCCAATACCAAAATGTCATAGTGTGATTCTGATATTTGACTCATTAATGTTCTTAACAAATGTGTAATCTTTGTACAAATAAAAATTACTATTTTTTGTAACTGGATTATTGTGATCCTCAGTTTTTATTTAAAGGGAAAACTCATTTGCCATTCAGTTTCACGTTTCGGTATGTCACTTCTGTGCTTGGAAATATATTATTCATTACTTCATTGATTGTCTTCATAGAAATATGTGCAAAATGTACCAAATATACTGATAAATCATTTGGTACATATTTGTATTTAGAATAGTTTTTAAAAACTGGCAGCAATAGACTTTGTACTGAAAAAGTATGATTTCGTGTTTCTAATTGTGAATTTCTATGGGTTCATATACTAAAACATTCCCAACTCTTAAGAGAAAATTTTGTGCAATTTTTTTTCATATTTCTGCCAGTTTCTATTCAGATTGTCCAGTTAATATCTACTCAAAGGTCTCATGAAATTACCATTTTTGACATGCAGGATAAAATCGTGAAAACATTTCCACAGGGATATGCACAATTATGCCCTTTTCTCTAATGAATACCAGTTTACAAAACGAGGTGTCGATTTCATTTAAAAGCTATGTATTATTTATTTTGAATAACAGTGTTAATTTGAATAACTTTATGCTTAATCAGTTTTCTATCTCAAAAAAGATCGGGTTTCTTATTATATGTTCGCACTCTAGCAAATTGCTTGTTAAAGTCCCCATAATGGGGTCATTTCTTTCTCATTTGCTGCTATATTAAGTGACGAATGAGTTTTTTTATCCAGTATCTTTTCTTTTCTTTGTCCTTTCATGATTTCATGTCGTTATTCCAGAGCTTCAAATAAGTTTTTATTCCGTTGTGACCCATTTACTATACTGCACTGCAAGTTTCTTCACATGATTGATAAAATGCAAAGAAGGAAATAAATTTAAGTCCGGGTTTACTATCTTAAACAATGCTATGCAGAATGTTTGGAATGTTTGCTTAAAGTCATAAACACATTTGGATCACTGCTTCGAGAAACTTAGTTCAACGAGGCAATATTTGAGAAACTAATTGATTGTAGAAAGGTTAGTGCAATTTTACTAGTATATCATTTTATAGGACACTGATGCTTAGGTACCCTCGAGAGCTGTATTCTACAGGACATTTACGGCAACGTTCATTTTTAATGTACATGATCATGTAGAGACGTAGGGTGTAACAAAATCATGGTCTTCCAAACGTCTTGATTTTATCTGCACTGAAGAGACATAAGTTGTCGAAATGCGCATATGCAGAAAATAAATTCACAGTCACTTCGGTATTTAGTTATTTATATCAATAATACTGAAATGAAATCGGTATTGAACAAAAACATGATTCCGCACTGAAGAATACTTTTGCCTTGAAAAGCACTGAAAATGACTGAAAACTGCCGTATTGAAATATGATAGAACGTTTAAGTTCTTACAACTTTCCGATAATTCAAGTACTAGAATAAAATTAAACATTCAGGCACTGTAAACAGACTGAAAATTTGAGTTCCGAGATATGTTTTAAATTTCAGTATGAAAAATTACTGAAATAACATTTCTGAAACTAAAATCAGAGACTGAGCCTCTTTCGCTCAAATGACAAAATGCTTCTATGCCATGCATGACCAAAAAAAGATGTATTTTACCAATGAGGTCTAATGTTAAGCTATGTTCTCCATTGGCACAAATGTTTTTTTGTCTGAAATGAAATTGAAATGAGTAATCTTTGCAAAGGACTTTCAATACATCATTCCAATACAATTTAGTTAAATTTGCTTGAATAGTTTCAGAGAAAATAATGAAAAGTATGGTTTTTACATACAGGGCTACGGTGTTCAACTATGCTCTGAAATGAAATGAGCAAATTTTGTAAAGGACTTATAGTACATCATTCATGTAAAGTTTGGTTGAATTTGCTTCAGCAGTTTCAGAGGTGAAGATTAAAATGTGATTTTTCCAATATGGTCCAATGTTAAACCTAAGTTCCGCGCTGGCGGCCATATCTTTTGTCGGATTGAAATAAAATTTGCATTCTTTGTAAAGGACATTTAATACATCATTCCTGTAAAGTTTGGTTTAATTTGCTTCAGTCCTTTCAGAGAACATGAAAATGTGATTTTCCAATAGGGTCCAATGTTAAACCTAAGTTCCATGCTGGCTTCCGTGTTTTTTATCAGATCTAAATGAAATGTGCAATCTTTGTTAAGGACCTTCAGTACATACTTCCTGTAAAGTTTGGTTGAATTTGCTTCAGTGGTTTCAGAAGAAAAGATGAAAATGTGATTTTCCCATAGGGTCCAATGTTAAACGATGTAATCCGTGCTGGCGGCCATGTTTTTTTGTCGTATCGGAAGGAAATGAGCAATCTTTCTTAAGGACATAATTCCTGTAAAGGTTGTTGAATTTGCTTCAGTCGTTTCAGAGAAGAAGATGAAAATGTGATTTTTCCCATAGGGTCTAATATTAAACCTAAGTTCCGTGCTGGCGGCCTTTTCTTTTATCGGATCGGAAAGAAATGACCAATCTTTGTAAAGACCATCTATACATCATTCCTGTAAAGTTTGGTTGAATTTTCTTAAGTGGTTTCAGAGGAGAAGATGAAAATGGGATTTTCCCATAGGTCTAATGTTAAACCATTTTCTGTGCTGGCGGCCATGTTTTTTTTCTGATCGGAACGAAATGAGCAATCTTTGTTAAGGACCTTTAGTGCATAATTCCTGTAAAGTTTAGGTGAATTTGTTTCAGCTGTTTCAGAGGTTCAGAGGAGAAGATGAAAATGTGATTTTTCCCATAGCGTCCAATATTAAACCTAAGTTCCGAGCTGGCGGCCATGCTTTTATCGGATTGGAAAGAAATGAGCAATCTTCATACAGGACTTTCCATACATAATTCCGTAAAGTTTGGTTGAATTGGCTTAAGTGATTTCAAAGGAGAAGATGAAAATGTGATTTTCCCATAGGGTCCAATGTTAAACCATGTTCTGCGCTGGCGGCCATGTTTTTACCGGATCGGAAAGAAATGTTAAGGACCTTAAGTACATCATTCCTGTAAAGTTTGGTTGAATTTGCTTCAGCTGTTTCAGAAGAGAAGATGAAAATGGGAATTTCCCATAGGGTCCAATGTTAAACCATGTTCCTTGCTGGGGTCCATGTCTTTTCTCTGATCGGAACAAAATGAGCAATCTTTGTTAAGGACTTTTAGTGCACCATTTATGTAAAGTTTGGTTGACTTTGCTTCCGTGGTTTCAGAGGAGAAGATGAAAATGGGATTTTCCCATACGGTCCAATGTTAAACCATGTTCCGTGCTGACGGCCATGTTTTTTGTCGGATCCGAAGGAAATTGGCAATCTTTGTTAATGACCTTTAGTACATAATTCCTGTAAAGTTCCTGTTGAAGAGGAGAAGATGAAAATGTGATTTTCCCATAGGGTCCAATATTAAACTTAAGTTCCGAGCTGGCGGCCATGTTTTTGCTCGGATTGGAAAGAAATGTGCAATCTTAATATAGGACCTTCCATACATAATTCCTGTAAAGTTTGGTTTAATTTTCTTAAGTGATTTCAGAGGAGAAGATGAAAATGGGATTTTCCCATAGGGTCCAATGTTAAACCATGTCCTGTGCTGGCGGCCATGTTTTTATCGGATCGGAAGGAAATGAGCAATCTTTGTATGTGATTTTCCCATAGGGTCTAATGCTAAACCATGTTCCGTGCTGGAAGCCATGTTTTTTTGTCGGATCGGAACGAAATGAGCAATCATTGCTTAGGACCTTTAGTACATCATTCCTGTAAAGTTTGGTTGAATTTTCTTCAGAGCAGAAGATGAAAATGTGATTTTTCCCATAGGGTCCAATGTTGAATTTTGAATGATGTTCCGCGCTGGTGGCCATGTTTTTTGTCGGATCAGAACGAAATGAGCAGTCTTCATAAAGGACCTTCCAAAGATCACTCCTGTAAAGCTTGGTTGAATTGCTTCAGTAGTTTTAGAGGAGAAGATAAAAATGTGAAAAGTTTAACGGACGCACGGACGACAGACGCCAAGTGATGACAATAGCTCACACTGACCATTTGGGTCAAGTGAGCTAAACAAAATAATTGAAATTTTCAATGCTGAAAAATAACTAAAATAGCTGTTCTTCAGAAATGACTGAAATTTTCAGCGCTGGAAAATGACTAAGCAACATACAATATAGATCCTACAGGAATTTGATGATCAAAATAGTGGCACTGAATTCACATCTATACATCAAAACATAAAACATAAATCAACCAAGTATCAAACCAATCTGTAGATAAATCCAACCAAGTATCAAACCAATCTGTAGATAAATCCAACCAAATATCAAACCAATCTGTAGATAAATCCAACCAAGTATCAAACCAATCTGTAGATAAATCCGTAATAGTTATACCATGAGGTAAAGGCGTTTCTGGAAAAGAAACCCCGACGGCCGGAGGCCGGAGGGGTTTCTTTTTCCAGAAACAACGTATACCGAAGGGTATAACTAACTTACACCCAAGGCAAGGGGAAAGGCATTTTTCTTATCATATTAAAACAATGAAGAAATATAAAAACCCCAAAACATATATAATCTTTATTAAATGTACCTTTTACTCTAAAACCCCGTTGGATACCTTTTTATGGCTGAGTTATTCTCAAACAAACAATGAAAACACTGATCTAGGCTATTTTTAATGACAATCATGTCACGTAGACATCGAGTTCATTGATGTATAAAACTATACAAGCAAATCGAGTTAGCCGTATGAAAAGACCAGTGAGTTCAAAGGACAAATCAGTAATGAGTGTGACAAATATAAAAAGGATTGCAAAATGGATTTGTTTGTCATTTATTGAAATATTACAATGTGTGGATATACAGTGAATAAGAAGATAAAATATAGACTGTGATTTATACATCAGTATAGTTTAATTCCGAAATTATATGGCAGAAATTAAGCTTACCAAATTGGTCGTCTTTCTTCAAAATATTGTAAGTATAAAATTTTGTTTTGTTCCTTTAATCATTTTGAAAAATACGGTTTGCTATTTTGCAAAGAAATGTGTAAATGCAGGTCATATAGTTACAATATCTTATGAGGGAGGGGAGGGACAACTTGAAACTTATGATTTTCAAATATATTCTACCCATTTATCATTTCAACATTTGATATATCTGGGGGGATGCTATATCATCACGATTTGATATGCTTTGAAGTAAGAGACCGCCCATTTAACTTGAAAAGGGGGGAGGGGGTGGGGGCTATGGGTTTTTCTTAAAAAAATATTTTGAAGCTGATTTTATGTGAAAAAATATTTTGGCTGCCGAAATGATGAAAAAAAAAATTCTGAAGGAGGGTCTCTGCCCAAAAAAATAATGTTAATTTTGAAAAAAAAAATTTGTTGATACACGTAAAAAAATTAATTTCTGTCCAGAAATAAACCATAACCCCCCCCCCCTTTTCAGGTTAAATGGTTGGCCCCTAAGAGGTTTGTCAGGTTGGAGTAGGATCAGACTTGGATTAAGGTTAAAGGCCCCTTTTTCAGTTCAATGTTAAGGTTAAAGGCCCCCTTTTCAGTCCGATGTTAAACCTATGGAAAATTTATGTACACCCCCAGCCTTAACGGCTTGTTGGTTTATTCCAAAAATCTATCTGCAAATTATTGAGATAATTACCCATGCAAAGCTACTATTATTTTATGCTTATATCAACAACTTTAGTGATTTTGCAGAAAAAATCTTGAAACTTTTGTGGTAGTTGGATGTTTTCTGGGACAAAAATGCGGTCTGCTCGAATGATTTGCCGTTTTTTATATAGTTTATCATAGATTTCTCATTGATTTTTTTACTACATTTGCAACGAATGGTAGCTTTGTATGCATAAATGAAACAGTTATCTGCAACCAAAGCTTGGTGAAGAACAAACAAGCCGTTAAGGCTGGTGGTTTTACATAAAATTTCCATAGGTTTAACCTTGAACTGAAAAGGGGGCCTTTAACCTTAAAATCCACAGCCCTAACGGCTTGTTGGTTTATTCCAAAAAAATCGTCTTCAAATTATTGAGATAATTTCCCATGCAAAGCTACCATTATTCTATGCCAGTATCAACAAATTGAATGATTTTGCAGAAAAAATCTTGAAAATATTGTGGTAGTTGGATGTTTTCTGGGACAAAAATGCGGTCTGTTCGAATGATTTGCCGTTTTTTATATTGTTTAGCATAAATTTCTTATTTATTTGTTGCTCATACTTGCAACGAATGGTAGCTTTGTGTGCATAAATGAAACAGTTTTCTGCAAATTAAGTTTGGTGGTGATCCAAAAAGCCGTTAAGGCTGGGGATTTTACATAAAATTTCCGTAGGTCTTAACATTGAACTGAACAGGGGACCTTTAACCTTAAGACAAGCCCTTTCCAATTCAATTTTTATTTTTTTGCCCTGTGAGTGCGGATAAAAAAATATTAATAAATGTGATTCTCAGTAATTTGATTTTTAAATGATACTATTACTGAGTCATCAGGTGAAAATATTGTTAAAATATCAATTCTGTATTTTTAATGGGGTTTCTTGTGTTTTCATGGATATCTCCCCATTTTCAAGCTATAACGGGTCAAAGGGGTGCATTTTTTTTTAATTTAAAAGGTGTTAGCTTCCCAGAAAGTCGCAGATTCTAGTATAGTCCGTAGCATGTCACATCCAATAAGGTTGAGGTGGGGCGGGAAATATTGGCAATATGACACTTAAATATGATGAACACATTTTTTTGGTATCTGTCCGTGTCTAAAAGTACCCTTGATCAAAGTGCATGTACTTCGCGTATCCTTTATAATGATATAAAT
>MJUU01058104.1:149490-163483 GCA_002080025.1 Modiolus philippinarum
CTGAAAGCTTAGATCAAGAGGAATCCAAAGAAAAAAATCCCATCGAAATCCGATGAAAAATAATGATTTGACATATTTAGAAAAATTGCAATTTTGGCCCCTTGTAGCTCGGAAACGGTAAGAGGTACACCAAATCCGTTGGCATACTGCTGAAAGCTTAGATCAAGGAGAATCCAAAGAAAATAAAGGGCTATGCTGAGCGCAGCATGATACGACCGCAGCATGTCGACCACTGAAATTTGAACAAGTGTAAACTAAAATGAATGTGTACACAGTAATTTGCTGGACACAATTAGGACATTGACACATTAATTAACTGGTCACAAACTAGTGAAAATAAAAATTAGCCCTTTCAATCCCCTATTTATAGGATATCCGAAGAGCTAAGCAAAATCTGTAGATTACCAACTAAGCGCTTACATCAAGAGAAATCAAAGGAAAAAACTCGGACTGAAATCCAATGAAAAATAAAGATTTCACATATTTTAAAATATTGCAATTTGGCCCCTTTGACCCCTTATAGATTGGAAACCGTAAGAGCAACGCAAAATCTATTGCCATACTACTGCGAGCTTACAATGAGAATAATCCAAAGAAAAAAAAATCCCCATCAAAATCTGATGAAAAATAAAGATTTCACATATTTCTAAACATTGCTTTGGCCCTTTTAATCCTTAAAGCTCGTAAATGATAATAGCTACGCCAAAAACGTTGCAATATTGCTGAAAGCTTACAATGACAGGAATCCAAAGAAAAAAATCCCATTAAAATATGATGAAAAATAAAGATTTCACATATTTCTTATAATTGCAATTTTGGCCCCTTAGACCCCTTATAGCTTGGAAACTGTATGAGCTAAGTAAATTCTGTTAGCATACTACTGAAAGCTTGCAATGAGAGGAATGCAAAGCAAAAAATCCCATCAAAATCTGATGTAAAATAAAGATTTCACATATTTCTAAAAATTGCAATTTTGGTCCCTTTGACCCCCTATAGCTCGGAAACAATAAGAGATGTGCCAATTATGTTGACATCTTACTGAAAGCCTACAATGACAGGAATCTAAAGAAAAAATCCCATTGAAATCAGATAAAAAATAGAAATTTTAGTAATCCGCATGTTTGCAATTTTGGTCCCGTTTGGGCCCCTCATAGCTTGGAAAGGATGCATGTTATACAAAATCTGATGGTGCAAGGCTATGTAAATTTGTCATAAGGAATCCATTGCAAAAAAAACTGCATTAAAATCGGACTAAAAATAAAAAAATTAAAATTTTTGAAATTCGCCCCTTTTGGGCCTCATATATCTCGTGAACGGTATATGCCACATGAAATCCGTTGGCATACTGCAGATTGGAAATTTTATTAGGAGTACACTGAAAGAAACGCCATCAAATTCTGATAAATACTAAACATTCTACAGTCAAGTATGTGAAAACACCCAATTTCACCCTTTTTGACCCCTAATTCTGAAACGGGTGGGGCCAAAAACTAACGGAAAAAAACGGTTCTCAAGAATGTGCCAAGAAACATCATACTAAAATTTGAAAACAATCCGTCTACAAGAACCAAAGTTATGCTGTCCACAGACACCAAAATGCCTAATTTAACCTTATTTTGGCCCCTTTTTTGCCTATTTTTCTGAAACGGGCCGGGCAGGGAACGCGAAATTAGAACCTGGGCTTAAGCATGTGCCAACAAACATCATACTAAAATTTGATATTAATCCGTCAACAAGAACCAGAGTTATGCTGTCCACAGACGCGGACGCCAGCACCATACCATAATACGACCGCAAAATTTTTGCGGTCGTATAAAAATCCCATCAAAATTCGATGAAAAATAAAAATTTGACATATTTAGAAGAAAGGGCTACGCCGAGCGCAGCTTGATACGACCGCAGCATGACGAACACTGAAATTTGAACAAGTGTAATTCAAAATGAATGAGGACACAGTAAAGAGCTTGATACAGTAATTAGATGGACACAATTAAGAGTTGGCCCAGTTATTAGCTGCACACAAACCAAGGAAAATAAAAATCAGCCCTTATAATTCCTTATATTTATCGGAAATTGTAAGAGGAATGTCAAATTGGTCAACATACTACTTTAATAAGAGGATACGAAGAAAGGAACCTCGTTAAAATCCATTAAAAAATTTTACATATTTAAAAAAATTGCAATTCCAGCCACTTTGACCCCTTAAAGCTAAAGAAACAGTAAGAGCTATATTTTGACATACTACCAAAAGCGTACACAAGAGGACTCCACAATAAAAAAAAAAAAAAAAAATCAAATTATGAAATATGATGAAAATAAAAAATCTCACTTTTTAAAAATTGCAATTTTGTCCCCTTTCACTCCTTGTAGCTCAAAAACAGAAAGAGCTATGCCAAATTGGTTGACATACTACTGAAAGCTTAAATCAAGACGAATTCACAGAAAAAAAAATCTCATTGAAATCCAATGAAAAATAAAAATTTTTGGTAACCAGCAAATTTGCAAGTTTGCCCCCATTTGGCCCCTCATAGCTTACAAAACAAACAAGTTCTAAAAAACCTGATGGTGCACCTCTATGTTTATTTTAAAAAAGAATCCATTAAAAAAACTGCATCAAAAATGGACTAAAAATAAAAAAATGAATTTTTTGAAAATTGCCCCTTTTGGGCCCCATTTATCTCACTGAAGCATAAAATCCGATGGCATACTACTGAAAGGAAATTTAATTAGGAACACACTGAAAGCAACCCCATCAAAACTAAATAAATATTCTAGAGCCAAATATGTGAAACCCAATTTTTCTTTTTTTGCTCCCTTTTTGAAAACGGGAGGGGCCAAAATGACCCAAAACCCGTCCCAGCCTTCCTTTTGTGCAAAGGAACACTGTGGTAAAATTTCATAAGGATTGGTCAACTGGAACTTAAATATTGCCCAAAAACAAAAGTGTCTACAGACGACGACAACGACAATGACGACGACGACAGCACCATACCATTGTACGACCTCAATTTTTTTTGCGGTGGTATGAAAATTGCAATTTTGGCCCCTTTGACCCCTTGTAGCTCGGAAACGGTAGGAGCTACGCCAAATCCGTTGACATACTACTGAAAGCTTAGATCAAGAGGAATCCAAAGAAAAAAATCCCATCAAAATCCGATGAAAATAAAGATTTGACATATTTACAACTAGAGAATGTGTCTGTAAGACAAGGATGCCTCACCAAAAGATTATCGCAAAGAATAACCTCCTATTAAAAATTGTTATTAATTTGGGCAGCATTCATCTAGGCAATTAATTTGATGAAATATCATTGTCCTATAATGTGTAGTTGTTGAAAAAAGGACTTAAAGGCAAACCTTAACCAAATTCACCGAAGTGTAAAATATAGGTCAAGGCCACCTTATTGTCAATGATTTGGGTAGTACTGGTCAAGGCAATTGCTTTGATGAATTATCATTGTTCTATGATGTGAAGTTGTTGAGAAATGGACTTAAACACAAAACTTAATCAAAGTCACTGAAGCATAAAATGTAAGTCAAAGCCACCTAATTGTCAATGATTTGGGTAGTACTCATCAAGGCAATTACTTTGATGAAATATGTGTAGTTGTTGAGAAATTGACTTAAACGCAAAACTTAACCAAAGTCACTGAAGCGTAAAATATAGGTAAAGCCACCTAATTGTTAATGATTTGGGTAGTACTTATCAAGGCAATTAATTTGATGAAATATCATTGTCCTATAATGTATAGTTGTTGAGAAATGGACTTAAACATAAAACTGAGTCATTCAAGCATGAAATATAGGTCAAAGAGTCAAACTACCTATTGAACTATGTAGTACTATCAAAGATCTACCTACTGACCTATTATCATTGTTCTACCTATTACAGTTTCTGCCTGAGAAATTGACTTTAACGCAAAACTTAACTGGACGTACGGACAGACGGACGGACGGAAGGATGGACAAGGGTAACACTATATGCCCCTTCCACATTCATGGGCGGGGCATAAAAATTGCAATTTCGGCCCATTTGACCCTTGTAGATCGGAAACGGTAAGAGCTATGCCAAATACATTTACATACTACTGAAAGCTTAGATCAAGAGGAATCCAAAGAAAAAAATCCCATCGAAATCCGATGAAAAATAAAAATTTTAAATAAACTGCAAATTCGCAATTTTGGCCCCGTTCGGCCCTCATAAGTGAGAACGGAAACAAGTTACCAAAAATCTAACAGCTAAGCGCCATATTAATTTATGGCAAGGAATTCATTGAAAAAAACTAACTCAAAATCGGACTTAAAATAAAAAAAAATTTTTTTTTTTAGATTTGCCCCTGTTGGGGGCCCATTTATCTCGTGAGCGGTACATGCTACATGAAATCCGTTGGCATACACCAGATTGGAAATTTCCTCAGCAGCACACTGAAACAAACCCCAACAAAATCAAATAAATAATAAAGATTCTACAGTCAAATATGTGAAAACACCCAATTTCACCCCATTTGACCCCTTTTTCTAAATCGGGCGGGGCCACCAACTCAAAATTATAACCTCTGTTTACACGTGTGCCAAGATACATCATACTAAAATGTCAAAAAGATCTGTCCACTAGAAGCAAAGTTATGCTGTCCACAGACGCCGACGCCAACGCCATACCATTATATGACCGCAAAATTTTTGCGGTCGTATAAAAACTGTGAGCAAAGCTCCCTTATAAATATCCCCCGCACCCCCATTTGATTCCAGAAATTAAAAATCAATCAAATCAAATTCTGAAATAGGAGGTGCACATCTACATTATGTCATAAACACTGTTACAGTTTCATCAAAATCTATTCAGTGGTTACGGAGGAGTAGCGGATAAGAGATGGGTACCCACTTGTAACATAATGGCTAAGTCCATGTTTTGCTATGGAAAACCCCGAAAATCAATCAAATCAAATTCTGAAATAGGAGGTGCACATCTACATTATGTCATAAAGACTGTTAAAGTTTCAGGAAAATCTATTCAGTGGTTATGGAGGAGTAGCGGATAAGAAATGAGTACCCATTTGGAACGTAATGGCCAAGTCCATGTTTCGCTATGGGAAACCCTAAAAATCAATCAAATCAAATTCTGAAATAGGAGGTGCACATCTGCATTATGTCATAAAGACTGTGTTAAAGTTTAATGAAAATCTATTCATTGGTTCCAATGAGGACTAGTGGATAAGAGATGGGTACCCACTTGTAATGTAATGGCTAAGTTCATGCTTTGCTATGAGAAACCCCAAAACTCAATCAAATCAAATTCTGAAATAAGAGGTGCACATCTACATTATGTCATAAAGACTGTTAAAGTTTCATGAAAATCTATTCAGTGGTTCAGGGAGAAGCGGATAAGAGGCTGGTACCCACTTGTAACGTAATGGCTTAGTCCATGTTTTGCTATGGGAAACCAAAAAAAAATCAATCAAATCAAATTCTGTAATAGGAGGTGCACATGTACACTATGTCATAAAGACTGTGTTAAAGTTTCATGAAAATCTATTCAGTGGTTACGGAGGAGTAGCGGATAAGAGATGGGTACCCACTTGTGATCTAAAGGCCAAGTCCATGTTTTGCTATGGGAAGCCCCAAAAATCTATCAAATCAAATTCTGAAATAGGAGATGCACATCTACATTATGTCATAAAGACTGTGTTACAGTTTCATGAAAATCTATTCAGTGGTTCAGGAGGAGTAGCAGATAAGAGATGGGTACCCTCAGGTGTAACGGACGGACGGATGGACGGACACTCCCATCACTATATACCCCCCACTTTTCAAGCTGGGGGTATTAAATTCAAAATTGTGAGATGTGGGCACTTAAAAAAAATTGCGCATACTCTGTTTCCATACGATTGCAATGTTTGATTTTCAGGTATATTATCAAATTAAATCCTATCATCTTCGTCAAAAATAATTTGATTTGACAGATTTGGGCATAAAATTAATTTTGTTACTGAATTGTGATCTGCAATCAGGAAGTAGTGTCACAGTTTTTTTAATAAATATTTGTTGAGTAATGGACCTTAACAAAAATATTCCAACTAAAATGACCAAAGAATAGAATTTGGGCATATAATCAAGGTCAAGTTATAAAATTATCTATGAATTAAGTTGTACTGACTTTATTAATTTCTTTAAACCCAAGTAAAATGTAATGTGTAGTCTGGGTGAAATGGACCTAAACTGATCGAGGAGATTAATTTGATGAAACATTAATGTCTAATATTAAGTCGTTGAGAAATGAAATTAACCGCAAAATTTAATCAAAGTCAATGAACTGTAAAATATAGGTCATAGATACCTAATTGTAAGTGAAATTGGTAGTTTTGCTTTAGACAAATGTTACAGAGAAATATAAAGATGCTACAATACAAACTAGAGGCCTCTATACCATGCATGGCCAAAAATCTTTATTACCAATGGGGTCTAATATTTAGCTAAGTTCTCCATTAGCACCTGTGTTTTTGTCTTATCCTATTGGAATGAGTAATTTTTGCATTTATTTAAATTTGTTTGGACAGTTTCAGAGAAGATAATTTGATGAAAAGGATGGCTTTCTCATACCGGGCTCCAATTTAAACTATGTTCTGCAGTGGGGGCCGTGTTTTTTACCGGATAAAAATGAAATGAGTAGTTTTTGTTAAGTACTTTCCGGATCAGATCAAATGAGCAATCTTCATAAAGGACCTTTAGTACATCATTCCTGTAAAGTTTAGTTAAATTTGCTTCAGTGGTTTCAGAGGAAAAGATGAAAATGTGATTTTTCCCATAGGGTCCAATGTTAAACCTAGGTTCCGCGCTGGCGGCCATGTTTTTTTATCGGATCGGATTGAAATGAGCAATCTTTGTAAAGGATCTTTAGTACATCATTCCTGTAAAGTTTGGTTGAATTTGCTTCAGCGGTTTCAGAGGAGATGATGAAAATGTGACTTTCCCCTAGGGTCCAATGTTAAACTAAGTTCCCCGCTGGCGGCCATGTTTTTTATCAAATCGAAAAAAAATGAGCATTCTTTGTCAAGGATCTTTAGTACATCATTCCTGTAAAGTTTGGTTGAATATGCTTCAGTGGTTTCAGAGGAAAAGATGAAAATGTGATTTTTCCCATAGGGTCCTATGTTTAACCTAAGTTCCGCGCTGGCGACCATGTTTTTTATTGGATCGCAACGAAATGAGCAATCTTTGTAAAGGACGTTTAGTACATCATTCCTGTAAAGTATGGTTGAATTTACTTCTGTGGTTTCAGAGGAGAAGATGAAAGTGATTTTTTCCATAGGGTCCAATGTAAAACCTAAGTTCCGCGTTGCGGCCATGTTTTTTATTGGATCGCAACGAAATAAGCAATCTTTGTAAAGGACGTTTAGTACATCATTCCTGTAAAGTTTGGTTGAATATGCTTCATTGGTTTCAGATTAAAAGATGAAAATGTGATTTTTCCCATAGGGTCCTATGTTTAACCTAAGTTCCGCGCTGGCGGCCATGTTTTTTATTGGATCGGAACGAAATGAGCAATCATTGTTAAGGAACTTAAGTACATCATTCCTGTAAAGTTTGGTTGAATTTGCTTCAGTGGTTTCAGAGCAGAAGATGAAAATGAGATTTTCCCCATCAAGGGTCCAATGTAAAACCTAAGTTCTGCGCTGGCGGCCATGTTTTTTGTCGGATCGGAACAAAATGACCAATCATTGTAAAGGACCTTCAATACATCATTCCTGTAAAGTTTGGTTGAATTTGCTTCAGCTGATTCAGAGCAGAAGATGAAAATGTGATTTTCCCCTAGGGTTAAATGTTAAACTAAGTTCCGCGCTGGCGGCCATGTTTTTCGTCGGATAGGAACGAAATAAGCAATCTTTGTTAAGGACCTTTGGTGCATAATTCCTATAAAGTTTAGTTGAATTTGCTTAAGTGGTTTCAGAGCACAAGATGAAAATGTAATTTTTCCCATAGGGTCCAATGTTAAACCTAGTTCCGCGCTGGCGGCCATGTTTTTTGTCGGATCGGAACGAAAAGAGCAATCTTTGTAAAGGACCTTCCATACATCATTCCTGTAAAGTTTGGTTGAATTTTCTTTAGTAGTTTCAGAGGAGAAGATGAAAATGTGAAAAGTTTAACGGACGGACGACGGACGCCAAGTGATGGCAATAGCTCACACTGACCCTTTGGGTCAGGTGAGCTAAAAGTTGAGAAATATACTTCCATGCAAAACTACACCAAAGACAATGAAGCGTAAAATTGGCCCAAGCCAATAAATTGTCAATGATTTGGGTAGTTTTCATCAAGGCAATTAATCATTCTCAAAATTTGTAACTTTCAGTACTGAAAGATACCGTGCAGCATTATTGTAAAATTATGAATGTTATGAAGCGTAATTAAAATACATTTGGTAGGAAATGTACTGAAATGTGATATATCTAAAATCATTCTAATGTGTACCCGAATAGATATCTCGCCCGTCCCTGCTTGGTCGCCAAAACTGATGAGAACAAGAGGCTCTCAAGAACCTGTTTCGCTCACCTAGACAATGGCTGAAATAGAGAGATGGATGGCATTCGCAATAGGATCCAGAGTCTAAACTATGTTCCCTCCGGTGGCAATGAATCTTGGATTTGATGCAGACATGCCAGATGAAAATTTTGAAGGGACCACCCAACGACGTTTGTGATTAAGTTTGGTTCTAATTGGATTAGTGGTTTTAAAGGTCTAATTCTTTCAATTGAATTCAATATAAACTATAATACCGCTGGTGGCCATCTTGAACGAGGTCCTGATCTGTAGGATGCCTTTTTGTAGAGGGCTATCTAAGGACAATTGTGACTAATTTTGGTTCTAACTGGGCAAGTATTTTCTGAGAAAAGACCTTTGAATGTCTTTTCCATAGGGTCCAATGTTAAAACTATGTTCCCGCTGGCAGCTATCTTGAACGAGGTACGAACATGCCGGATAAAATTTTTGAAGGGACCATCTAGGGACCATTGTGACTAAGTTTGGTTATAAATGGCTCCGTAATTTCTGAAATATTTGAATGCCTTTTCATTAGGGTCAAATGTTCATGATTGGACTGGAAATTTCCGAGATCTTGGAATGTCTTTTCCATACAGCCCAATGCTAAAACTATGAGCCCACTGCTGGCTATATTGAATGAGGGTCGAACCTACCAGACACATTTTTCGAGGTACAAATTAAGGACGCTTGTGACGAAGTTCGGTTATTATTAAAACGGTAGTTTCTGAAATCTCCGAATGTCTTTTCAACAGGGTCCAATGTTAAAACTATGTTCCCCGCTGGCGGCCATCCTGGATGAGGGATATCGCGCGGATCTGAAAAACAACTTTTTTTTTTGCAGGGGACCATCTAAGGACTATTGTGGCTAAGTTTGGTTTTGATTGGCCAAGTAGTTTCAGAGGAGATCTTTGAAAGTATTTTCCCATAGGGTCCAATGCTAAAACTATGATCCCTGCTGGCGGCCATCTTGGATATAGCACGGATCTGAAAAACAACTTTTTTGCAGAGGACCATCTAAGGACTATTGTGGCCAAGTAGTTTCAGAGGAGAAGATCTTTGAAAGTATTTTCCCATAGGGTCCAATGTTAAAACTATGATCCCCGCTGGCGGCAATCTTGGATATCGCGCGGATCTGAAAAGGGGACCATCTAAGGACTATTGTGGCCAAGTTTGGTTTCAATTGGCCTAGTAGTTTCAAAGAAGATCTTTAAATGAAAAGTTTATGCTTGACGGATGACGGACGAAAAGTGATGGCAAAAGCTCATCCTGGCTATAGCCAGGTGAGCTTAAAAGGCATTAACTCCTACGAGGGTTTTTGGATTTTCTTCAAAATTTCAGGGTGGGTAGATCTTGATATGCTGAACATTTCTGCATTTTACACTTAACCTCTATCTGTTACACTTTTTGAAATAAAAAATAAAAAATGCACAACTTTTGAAAATTTTACGGAAAAAGGGCTATAACTCAGAGATGGGTTTTCAGATTTACTTCAAAACTGCAAGGTAGATAGATCTCATCATGCTGATCATTTTACTCCTCTGTCAGATTTTTGATATCTGTAACGGTTTTCGAGTTATTAGACAAAAACTGAAATTTACCCCTATGTTCTACTTTTAGCAACGGCTGCCATGTTGTTTGACCTACCGCCTATTCGGACACAATTTTGAGAAGCCATACTCTGGTGATGATTCAGGCCAAGTTTGGTTACATTTGGCCCAGTGGTTTCAGAGATTTTTGAAATTGTTGACAGACAGACAGACGGACGGACGACAGACGACGGACGCATAGTGACGGCAAAAGACGGAAACACAACTCTATAAAAGGCATCATAAGGCCTAACATTGATGGTCTATGTTAAAGGGGGAAAGTTAAACTATGGTTCCAATATGTCCAGGAAAGAAGAAAGTGTTTCAGTAGTGTTCAATGTTAAACTATGTTCTCTGCTGGCAGCCATCTTGGATAAAGTGCAAACCTGTAAATATTTGTTTGTAGGGGCCTACCTAGGACTATTGTGGCATAGATTGGTATTACTTGGCTCAGCAGTTTAAAATGAGCAGATCCTTGAATGTTTTTCCGTATCAGGTCCAATATTAAAACTATGTCCCTGCTGGCGGCAATCTTGGATACAGCGTGGATCTAAAACCAGAGGCTCCCAGGAGCCTGTATCGCTCACCTGGCTTTCAGTTGCCACAATCAAGGTAACATTGTAAGTTATACAGTTGATCTTCAGTTTCTCAAACTTTCGTAGCTCGAACACCTCCAATATCTTGAACTGTTTTTAAAGTCTGATCATGTTTTACTATATTTCTTTGTTGGGCTTTTTTGACAAAAAACGTTCTTGCAAAGGACCACTTTCGACACCATATTGAAGTCGAGATGTCATTTTGTAAATGGCAGTCAACAAACAATTTTCAACATCAGTTTTGAAGTCGCAACATCAATATCTATTTGGAAATCAAATTTCATTGAAATCAGTGTTGAATTTTCCCGCCTTTTTTGGCAGCCATTTTATAAATGGCGGTCAAGTTACAATTTTTAACATCAGTTTTAAAGTTGCAACATCAATATCTATTTGGAAACCAAATTTCATTGAAATAGGACAATGTTGAATTTTTCTGCCTTTTTTGGCGGCCATTTTGAAAATGGTGGTAAGGGAACAATTTTCATTATCAGTTTTGAAGTCGCCACAGAATGGAAAACATTTCATCAATTTACACTTAACCTTCATCTTCTATAGTTTTGGAAATAAAAGATGAAAAATACGATTTTTTTTAAATTAAGCAAAAAAAGGGCAATAACTCCTACAAGGGTTTATGGATTTTCTTCAAAATTTCAGGGTGGGTAGATCTTGATATGCTGAACATTTTTGCATTTACACTTGACATCTATCTGTTACACTTTTTGAAATAAAAAATATACTAGAGGCTCATAGACTGAGCCTGTATCGCTCACCTAATAAAATACTTCTCTGCCATGCATGACCAAAAATGATGTTTTTACCAATGGAGGTCTAATGTTTAGCTGTTTTCTATTAGCACCTGTATTTTTTTGTCCTATCGAAATGAGTAAACTTTGCAAAGGACCTTCTACACATCATTCCAATACAATTTTCTTCACAACAGTTTCAGAGAATAAGAACAAAATGAGCAATCTTTGTAAAGGACCTTTAGTACATCAGTCCTATAAATTTGCTGCAGCAGTTTCAGGGGAGATGAAAATGTGATTTTTCCATAATGTCCAATTTTAAACTATGTTCCTTGCTGATAGCCATGTTTTTCATCTGATCAGAATGGAATGAGAAACCTTTGTAAAGGACCTTTAGTACATCATTCCTGTAAAGTTTGGTTGAATTTGCTTAAGAGGTTTTAAAGGAAAATATGAAAATGTGATTCCCATAGGGTTCAATGTTAAACTTTGTTCCATGCTGCCAGCAATGTTTTTCATCAGATTGGAACAAAGTGAGCAATCTTTGTAAAGGACCTTCCATTCATCATTCCTGTAAAGTTTGGTAGAATTTGCTTAAGCTGTTTCTGAAGAGAAGATGAATTTGTGATTTTCCCATAGGGTCCAATGTTAAACTATGTTCCGTGCTGGCGGCCATGTTTTTTATCGGATCGGAACGAAATGAGTAATCTTTGTTAAGGACCTTTAGTTCATCCTTCCTCTTAAGTTTGGTTGAATTTGCTTAGGTCGTTTCAGAGGAGAAGATGATATTGAGATTCTCCCTTGGGGTCCAATGTTAATGTTCCGTGTTGGCCGCCATGTTTTTTTATCGAATCAGAACAAAATGAGCAATCTTCGTGAAGGACCTGAAGTACATCATTCCTGTAAAGTTGTGTTGAATTTGCTCAGCAGTTTCAAAGGAAAAGATGAAAATGTGATTTTTCCCATTGGGTCCAATGTTAAACCTAAGTTCTGCGCTAGTGGCCATGTTTTTTATCAGATCGGAACAAAATGGGCATTCGTAGTGCAGGACCTCTAGTACATCATTCCTGTAAAGTTTGGTTGAATTTGCTTCAGCCGTTCTAGAGGAAAAGATGAAAATGTATTTTTCCCATAGGTTCCAATGTTAAACCTAAGTTCCGTGCTGGCGGCCATGTCTTTTATCGGATCAGAACAAAATGAGCACTCTTAGTGAAAGACCTCTAGTACATCATTCCTGTAAAGTTTTGTTGAATTTGCTTCAGCTGTTTCAGAGGAAAAGATGAAAATGTGATTTTCCCACTGGGTCCGATGTTAAACCCAAGTTCCGCGCTTGCGGCCATGTTTTTTATCAGATCGGAAGAAAATGAACATTTTTAGTGAAGGAGCTTTAGTACATCATTCCTGTAAAGTTTTGTTGAATTTGCTTCAGCGGTTCCAGAGGAAAAGATGAAAATGTGATTTTCCCATTGGGTCCAATGTTAAACCTAAATTCCATGCTGGTGGCCATGTTTTTTATCGGATCGGAACAAAATAAGCATTCATAATGAAAGACCTCTAGTAAATCATTCTTGTAAAGTTTTGTTGAATTTGCTACAGCAGTTCTAGAGGAAAAGATGAAAATGTGATTTTCCCATAGGTTCCAATGTTAAACCTAAGTTCCGTGCTGGCGGCCATGTTTTTTATCGGATCAGAACAAAATGAGCATTCTTAGTGAAGGACTTCTAGTACATCATTCCTGTAAAGTTTGGTTGAATTTGCTTCAGCGGTTTCAGAGGAAAAGATGAAAATGTGATTTTTCCCATAGGGTACCATATTAAACCGAAGTTCCACGCTTGCTGCCATGTTTTTTATCGGATCATAACAAAATGACCATTTTTAGTGAAGGACCTCTAGTATATCATTCCTGTAAAGTTTTGTTGAATTTGCTTCAGCGGTTTCAGAGGAAAAGATGAAAATGTGATTTTTCCCATAGGGTCCAATGTTAAACCCAAGTTCCGCCCTGGCGGCCATGTTTTTCGTCGGATCGGAACAAAATGAGCTATCTTTGTAAAGGACCTTTAGTACATCATTCCTGTAAAGTTTGGTTGAATTTGCTTCAGTGTTTTCAGACGAGAAGATGAAAATGTGAAAAGTTAATAGACGACGGACGCCAAGTGATGGCAATAGCTCACACTGACCCTTCGGGTCAGCTGAGCTAAAAATGCAAAAATTTTGAAAATTTAATGGAAAAAGGGATATAACTCCGAGCTGCGTTTTCAGATTTTCTTCAAAATTGCACAGTGGGTAGATCTGATCATGCTGATCATTTTTATGCTTGTCAGATTTTTTATATCTGTAATGGTTTTCGAGTAATTTGCAAAAAACAGCAATTTACCCCATGTTCTATTTTTAGTAACAGCAACCATGTTTGGTCTACGGACATAAAAATCACAAACTTGAAAGTGCATACCTTGGTGATGATTCAGGCCAAGTTTGGTTAGTATTGGCCCAGTAGTTTCAGAGGAGAAGATCTTTGAATAAAAGTTAACGGACGGACG
>MJUU01058104.1:216735-246245 GCA_002080025.1 Modiolus philippinarum
GGCCCCTTTGACCCCTTTTAGCTAAGAAATGGCAAGAGATACGCAATATTTGTTGACATACTACCAAAAGCTTACAACAAGAGGAATCAAAAGAAAAAAATCCCATTGAAATCCGATAACAAATAAAGATTTTACATTTTTTGAAAAATTGCAATTTTGGCCCCTTTGACCCTAACAGCTCAAAATGGTAAGAGATATGCTGAATCTGTTGATTTAATATTGTAAGATTACAACAAAGAATCAAGAGAAAAAAAATCCCATCAAAATCCAATAAAAAATAAAAGTTTTAGGCGATATTCTTATTTGCAACTATGGCCCCTTTTGGCCCCTTATACCTCTGAAAAGAAACAAATTATCAAAAATCTAATTGCTAAGCACTATGTTGATTTTTCATAAGGAACCCAATGCAAAAAAAATGCATCTAAATTGGACAAAAAGTAAGAAATTAATATTTTTGAGATTTGTCCCTTTTGGGCCCATTTTTCTCATGAACATTATATCCGAGGTGAAATCCGTTGACATATTCTTGATTGGATACCCCATCAAATTCTGATAAATAATAAAGATTCTACAGCCCAATATATGAAAACACCCAATTTGTCCCTTTTTTGAAAACGGGAGGGGCCAAAATATTAAAAACATACCCAAGCCTTCCTTTTGCGCCAAGGAACATTGTGTTGAAATTTAGTAAGGATTGATCAACTAGATCTTAATTTATTGACAAAAAACAGAAGTGTCTACACAGAAGTGACGACGACAGCACCATACCATTATACGACCTTAAAATTTTTGCGGTCGTATAAAAAGGCTACTGTCACAAAATTTGACTCCAATTTGGCCAAGTTATCTTCGAAATGATATTTGAGCGACGAGTGCAAAAGGAGTGTGTGTAAAATTGTTGGCTCTACAGGCACAGAAAATCTCTACGTTATTTTGGTAAAAATTAAGACACCTACCTTTGATACATCCGACTTTAAAGTTCTAGATCTTGACACCAAATCTAGACATATGTCACCACCAGGAGCTAAGCCTCTACCTAAAGTTGGGGTACATTTCAAGGGATCAGCAGGAGGTGTTATGCCAGCTCCTAACTTGTTTTGTCTTCTCTCTCTCATTGCCTGTTTGTGTTGTTTTAATAATTCTGCAGCTGTTACAGACTGGACTACTGTTTTACCTGGCTCTGCATTTACTGGAAAACAAGAACAATAACTCTGTTACAGACTGGACTGAGCATTTAATGGAAAACAAGAACAATAACTCTGTTACAGACTGGACTACTGTTTTACCTGGCTGTGCATTTAATGGAAAACAAGAACAATAACTCTGTTACAGACTGGATTACTGTTTTACCTGGCTCTGTATTTACTGGAAAACAAGAACAATAACTCTGTCACAGACTGGACTGTTTTACCTGGCTCTGCTTTAACTGGAAAACAAGACCAATAACTCTGTTACAGACTGGACTACTGTTTTACCTGGCTCTGCATTTAGGTATCATACCACCATTGATTTTTCCCTATTTGTCTTTGTTAAACTGGTCATTTTCTGAAAAACATAGCACATTTACTGTCCTTTCAAATAAAGCGATACTTCTTACCTGATTTATTAGATATATAATGAGCCTCCACTAAAATTTTGCGGACAACTCTCTTTTAATATAAGAAAATGCACTCCACCGGAAGTATACTACTATCAAAAACCTACTTTCACTTTCACTGCAAACCTGTGAAATGGTCATGTCATTGTTTTTACCAAAACAAATTTATCACAACTGATAGGAATAAAATAAAGATTTTTTGGGGTACCTAAGATGCCCAGCTTTCAAACAGTATGCAGGTTAATTACATTGGATAAAGAACTATTTCAATCATCCCATAGAAATATCCATACTACATTGATAAAGTACAATTTCAACATGCAACCCGGGTGGAAGAATTCCCTTTTGGTGGTATGATACCTTTACTGGAAAACAATAACAATAACTCTGCTACAGACTGGACTACTGTTTACCTGGCTCTGCACTGACTGAAAAACAAGGACATTAACTCTATTACAGACTGGACTACTGTTTTACCTGGCTCTGCATTAACTGGAAAACAAGAACAATAACTTTATTACAGACTGGACTACTGCTTTACCTGGCTCTGCATTTACTGGAAAACAAGAACAATAACTCTGTTACACACTGGACTACTGCTTTACCTGGCTCTGCATTAACTGGAAAACAAGAACAATAACTCTATTACACACTGGACTACTGCTTTACTTGGCTCTGCATTAACTGGAAAACAAGAACAATAACTCTGTTACACACTGGACTACTGTTTTACCTGGCTCTGCATTTACTGGAAAACAAGAACAATAACTCTGTTACACACTGGACTACTGTTTTATCTGGCTCTGCATTAACTGGAAAACAAGAACAATAACTCTGTTACACACTGGAATACTGTTTTACCTGAATCTGTATTAACTGGAAAACAAGAACAACTAGATTTGCAATTGCAAGCAATAGCTGATGTCACCCCTGGCAGCCAATTCAATGGTTCCATATTGTTTGCAGTGTCAAAATCTATCTAGAAATCAATTTTGGTTGAAATCAGACAAAGTTGAAATTTTGACTTAACGTGGTGTCCATGTTGGAAATGGCGGCCATTTTGAATTTTTTTTTACGGTGCACGAGCATTAACTAATGGTGATCCAACTTTTTGCCAAAAATGATTGAATTCTGTTAAGGCATGGTTGAGATTTTATGATTTTCATTGAAATAAGAAAAATTTTGAATGTTGACGTAACTTGGCCGCCATCTTGGAAATGGCAGCCATTTTGAAAAAATTTTTTTGGTGGAGGTACAACTTCATAAGGTGATCCAAATTTGTACCAAATATGAATGATTTCTGTCCAGGCATCATTGAGAACTGGCATGGACAAAAAGATGTGGGAGAAAGAAACAAAAATAAAGCCATACAAAAAATGGCTAGGTTCTCAGGCCACTTTTTGGAAAAATTGATGAGGGAGGGAGGCCTTTTTTTTTGGTTGGATTCATTGCAAGAATAATTTTGACAAGCATTTCACCAAATATACTGCTTCTTTTGATAAACATTTTATCTGTATTATGGGTCTTGTGGCTCTGCATTTACTGGAAAACTTGTGGAACTTTCATTTTTGAGCATATATTTGGAGGAACTGACATTTTTTTAAAGAAACAAGTGCCTGTGTTTTTGAGGCAGGACAGGATGAAGCTCCAAATATGGCTTTGCATTAAATCCAGTAGTCAAAAATATGAAGATCAATAAATTGTGATGTTTTTAACCATGAGTTAATACAAGGGGTACCGTAGAAAGGCATTTATTATCCGCACATTTTAACCCTAAAAAGGATTTAGGGGTTTGAGGATACAGATTATACCACCCTATAAGCCAAGTTCCCCGGAAATTGATTGTTAGTCCCTGTTCAAACCAAACAGACTGTTTTTAACATTGAGGATCTAATTAAATATGTTGGATTGAATTGCAAAGTGCCTTCCGGTTATAAAAAATGGATCTTTCCTCCAAAATATGCTATTTTGATATCAGAACACGAATATTTTTATTAGCCGCCATTACTGTCAACAAACCACATGACTGGTAAAGTGTAGATTTTATGAAAATGAGCTATTTATATCATATCGCCTCTGACAACATTTAACGTGATAAAGACGCAAAATCAAAGGATTAAGTGGCTTATTATTACATTCCACAACAGTTTATAGGGAATGAAAGACATAGAAACATCAAACTAAATTTAAAATAAACACGGATATGACGGTCCGCACCGAATCTGTTCCGATTTTTCCATCCTACTTGAACTTCCTGATTGATGAAATGATTTTATTTTTCTTCAAATTTTGTTGTGTTTGAGCCCTTTTTTCACTAAATAGTTTCAGAAAGGGCTCCAGATATAGTCAATAAAGACTTGTACGATTCCGAAGAGTAATTTTATGCGGAGACTGTTTCCTCTTTAGACCTGATAAAAAACAGATTTTTTTTTCCGGCGGCGGCGGTTAAAAATCATCGACACGGGGCTTTTAGGGGATGCGGCGGTGCCTGAAGACCAAGCTTATTATTTCTTTTAGCCTAATAATAATGAACAATAAAGAAACGGACAAAGAACAATATGTCGTCCCGACTACGTCAGGGGGCGACATAATAACTCTGTTAGGCCATGTAAAAATAATTATCTGATTCTCAGATAATGACTTTCAAAATCAAAGTCCCAAAGGGACTGGTGGATTAGTGTCTATGATGGCAATGATCAGTATCTAATCTATTGATATTTTATGTACACTGTCCAATAGAGTCCATGTATGATGAATAATTGCCTGTCTATGTCGTGCATAATTACTCATTTTTTACTATGGGTCTAATTATAATGATGATATCAAAACCAAGAAAGGTAAAAAACCCATGTTTTGCTCATCAAGAAAATTAACATGAATTTCTGACAGTCAGCAAGTATTTACTGGTGGCCATCTTCATTTGATCACACCAGCCAATCAATGGCAATCAAACCTTTAGAGACAAATATTCAAAGAATTTTGATTTTATACCAGAAACCTATTACATATTATGGGTTCCCTGCTGTACACTCAACATAGACTAAACAATGACAGCACCATCTTGATCAAGTAGTTTGAAATTTAATTCTAAAGAAGAGACCTGAATGAAAGGTTTGTGAATGCTGACAAGACGCAAAAGCTGGCAAGACATGAGCAGCAATACCCTGCTCTTTATGGAGATAATAATTCATCAAAGAAACACACGAAGACATGAAAACGATGATCTGTGCCAAGTCTTGTGCAACAATGCATCTCAATTCGCGCTATGATACATGTATACATCTTCAAGCAATTGAAAAATGACTGTTATGCATTGTAAATACTCAAATGACATTATCTCAANAGCAGACACGTACAATGACTGAAAATTGCAGTCAACGACAACAATCCACAAGCACACTGCATATGAAAAACACATATGAAAGATAAAAGACAAACGTAAATAATAATAGTAACTAAGAATGGCTGTATTTGGTGCCTCCCTAGCTAAAGCCAGCGGTACAGTTGATATAGGAGAAAAATACAATTAGATAGAGAAAAATTGTTTTACATTCGATACAGACAACATGTACGCAAATGCATTTATAATTAACTGCAGTGAGTCATCCATATATTTCCTGATATATATTTGACATCGTGATACTTTGGAATTATAATTACAGAAAACAATGATTTCAATTTTCACTGATATTTTTATTTTATTTTGAATTATTCATTAAAAAACACGTACAAACAATGTACACTGGTTTGAAATAAGACGAATCAAGTATTAATTAAGCTTGAAACTGTCCATAGGATTTGAAAAAGTATCATTATGTGCTCAGCATCGATTTTGTGCAAGATTAATACCAGTATGAGAAACATTTGTGTATTATCTCCCGGTTGTACTTAGTTTATATATATGGTGTGCAAAAGAAGATGATTTTACCTCAATATAAAAAGGGGTTTATTGATACGCTAATTAAGTTATACTCCTTTTAACCATACATAATAAGCAAAAAAAGTTAAGGTGATATCCATTTAAAATGGTGTATCTCTATTTTTGTCTCGATGAATGAGCATAAACACTAAGGTAAACATTTTTCCACTACGAGAAAAATCCACTTTTGTTTCGGTTCATAATATTTTTTTATTTTATAGTCTTCCAAACGTTTAGATTTTATCTGCACCGAAGAGACATAAGTCGTCGAAATGCGCATATGCAGAAAATAAATTCACAGTAACTTCGGTATTTAGTTATTTGACTTGACCTTGCATTCGAAACATCAAGACTAGGAAATAACAGAATAAAAGGTTTCAATGAATCAGTTCCTGACTGAAATTTGATTTTTTTCCAGGCAGGTAAATTTTTTGGACAAAAATGCGTTTCAGAAATTTGTGTTTTTGAGAGAGCACCACTAGATGGAAAACTGACCCTAAGACTTTTTTTCGAGTTTCTATCATGGTGATCTTGAAAACATCAGACAAGATAATCCAAGACCGATTAGGATGTGAAAGATTTAGTAAAATGAAACTATTTTGGAAAACTTAGTACATTTGTAATGGAAATGGAAAACTGTGGCCCTTATTTTTGTTGTTGTTGAGTATACCTAACTTGGTACAGGGAAAAACTTTTAAAAATGTTTTTCATAATTGTGTTAAAAAAAATCCTTTTAAAATACAAAATTAATGTTATAAAGATTTTAAGTATAAATTACCCCATCCGCCCCATCCACCCCATCCTCCAACAGCAACAGCTGGAAGTAACACTCCACCTCCCCATCCGCCCCATCCACCATATCCGCCTCCCCATCCGCCACCCCATCCACCCCATCCACCATATCCGCCTCCATATCCACCATATCCGTAACCTTTTCCGTAGCCGTTAATGCATACGGCAGACAATAGCAGAGCGAGGACAACGAAGAGCTTCATTTTTCAACTGTAAAAAAAAACATGAAATAATATAATGCATACAAAAGCTATATTATGCAGATGTAAAACTTAATTTTAACATGGCTCTTGTTAATCGTCAACAAGTAAAATACTCCATAACAATATATTTTGCACATGCGCAAATGGTATCGGAATATGAGTAAACGGGATGAAAAAAAACAATGTTTTTAATTTTGTTCGTCTTAATTTATGAAGAAATCATGCCATTCAGACACGTAAATGTGTATTGTTTTATTTTAAATTTGAATTTTGAACTTGAATCTGTTTGCGACATCGTAGACATACAGTAAGTGGTCATATTAAAGTTCCCAAAGTGAAATTTCCATGTGCATTTCTTGTAAAAACAGTCGATGTTTAAAAAATTCTGTAGTGTTTATTTCTTGTCCGATTTTTATAATTCTTATACTGCTGAAAAGAGAATGACAAATAGTTTCTCATGATAATTTGGAAATAATTTTATGTTTTGTAGTTTTCATTTTGTTACAATTTAAACTTAACTTAAAATTCAAATGTAAACATTTTCTATATATTCTATTATAATTTGTGACGTCAAAATTTCAGTCTGTATTTAAATTATTACAATAAGAAAATTACAATAAGAAAACATTTGAACATAAAATTATTTCTAATAATTAATATAGCTTGAAATTAAAGAGACTACTGACACACATACTTCAGCTTCGTACTTAGATCTGTTTATATACATTGATGAAGATGGACGTTTGAAATCTAAGCTATATGAAAAACGTGATGATTTTAACTTCCCAATTGTGAATTTTCCCTTTCTGAGCAGCATTATACCTACCTCTCCAGCCTATGGAGTGTACATTTCACAGTTGATTCGTTACTGTCGCGCATGTAGTTTATACAGTGATTTTTTGAATAGAGCAAAAGCACTGTCGCAAAAGTTGCTTATTCAGGGATTTGTTCAGCCTTTGTTGCTTTCATCCCTTCAGAAATTTTATGGCCGTCACCATGATATCATTGACAGATATGACGTGTCTGTGTCCCAAATGAAAACGGACATTTTCAGCTAGATTTCACGTCTTCACGTATTTGACACAACCGGTTTTGACTCAACCCTGGATTGACTCACTGATAGTGTGACGGGTGCCGCTAGCGGAGCAGGACATGCTTACCCTTCCGGAGCACCTGATGTCACTCCCGGTTTTCACGGGAGTTCACACTATGAGTGCCTTAGTTTTGAATGTCGTCTTTTTATTTCCGTGCTTGTAGCTGTCTCACGTCCTTGTTTTGTCTTTGTTTTTCTCTGTTGCCGTTTTTGCCATGTCTTCGGATTTCGATTTTTGTAGTCTTCGCTTCCCTTGTTCCTTCGGTATTCTACTACCGTGGTTTCTAAATAACTGTGATGCTCGTTTTAACAGTATAAAAAAATATAAAAATCGGATCAGAAATGAGTTCTAGAGAATTTTTTAAACAGTGATCGTTTTTACAAGAAATGCAAAGGGAAATTTCACTTTGGGAACCTTTGGCCAACTAAAGACAGCAACGGAGACTGGTAATCCGCCTTCTCTTAGGTCGCTTCAGAATGGAAAATCAATTTCCTGTCATATTAGAATCGAAATAATTCATGGCAGGTATGTTAGCTAAACTATAGGGAAACGCGACAGATAAAGGGGAGGTCCGGGTACCCATAAACCGGTTTAACCCCACCACTGGCTTTTGCTAGTGCCGGTACCAAGTCTGGCTGTCCCGAGTTCCTATCGTTGTTTACGTTTGTCTTTTGTCTTATTTGTGTTTTTTTTCTGTATAGTTCCCTAGCATATTGTGGCATGTAAGTATAATTTTCAGATATTGTAGGTGTTTCCTGTTGTCCCTTTTATTTCATTTATGGTTATTGTCCTTTAACCATGGGCTGGGTCTTTATATTCGTAAATTTTACCCTTCGCTATCGCTCTGGGTTAAATTCGACTATAAAGGTCCAGCCCATGGTCATTGGCGGATCCAGAGGGGGTTGGAACCCCCCTTTTTTCTTGACGATCATATATTGTTTAATTAATATCCTAATGTTTTATCAAGAAATACCCCCAAAAAATTTCGCGCCTTGCCGAAATCTCCTCGCGTTCCCAACTGGAACCCCCTTTTCTAATTGCATGGATCCGTGCCTGCATGGTTGAATTCCTAATACCCATAAACCTGCCATGAATGATTTCTTAAGTTGAGGACCCTCCCTCATGTTAAGTGTTAATTGTAAATAGTAGTCAAACATCTGAAACTTGATTTGAAGCATAGTCCTTTCAAATAATTAACAATTTATTTATGTCTTTTTTGTACTACTTTATACAACGTTTGAGTGAGTCTTTTTGTTCGAATCTGATTTTTCGATGGTAGTGTTGCCAATATACTCCTTATTCTAACTTTAACCGGTGCCATTTTTACACTGAACTGATTGAAAACTGGTTGCCAATCTCAGTTTTGCTGATCGGGAAGATTCATATTTCTTTCTTTTGGAATAAAATAAGTTGGTTGGAAATGTAACCCGTGAATAAAACAATCGATTCACCTCAATTTTTCTGAAAAACAAGTCCTTAAAGATTAAAGTAAGTACATTCTACAATTTATTCCATTTGCTCATTATGACTTGCGTCTACATGATTGACGCCGGCTGACCTTTGTTCAACCCAATGTAATATCCAGAAAATTTCGAGAATTGAACAGAATTTTGCAAGTAAGAAAGGCATGTGTGAGTCATTAATTAATTTAATTTAGCATTTTTCGTACGTGATGAATATCAAAGCAAAATTCGTAGGTCGGAAAGTTCAACTTAAAATCGGTGTCCATGCCGAAAAGGTGCATTCAAGTATTTGCAAGAATTATGAGAGAGACAGTGACTTCCCTTGTCTTCGAGGTTGTAAAACAGTAAAATATGCCTCGAGGGCATGGAATGAAAACAAGAATCAAATTGATTTCTTCTTGAAGAATTATTTTAAATGCTGCAGTTTTCATAAAACGAATATAGATGAGAAAACGAAATATATTTCAGTTTCGTCCAAAATTCATTATAAAGCAAATGGTTGTGGTTATTCATGATAAACAGAGTCGCGAGATATGTTAGATGTTGTTGTGTCTACCCTGCGGTTTTTGTCCTAAAAGAGTCACGGTTCATCCTTATTTTCAAGCTTTAGTGGTGGCATCGAATGGCGCCATTAAACAAATTAAAACATAGTGCCTAATTTCACCATTTTGCAATGTCAAGCTTTCCAACAAGTGACTGGATGAGCGCCCTGTGTTTGTCTATATGTTGTAGTTGTCCAATAGCTTAGGACACTAGTGCTTTTGTTGAAAAATTGATGACGGTGATTGTAAGAGCACTTTGCCTATTAATTTTATGTTTATGATTCCACATGTGTGGGAAAAAAACAAGGATGTAGTTTTGTTCGATAATTAGCAATGAATTCCGTTCCAACCGGTGCTAGGGTTATATTGAACTAGCTTTGAGGTATGAGGAAAGCTCATAGTTGAAGTCCAGGTGATGACTTCAAAATGAAGAACAATAAAAGCGTTTTTCAATTGTTTGGATCTACCATGTATTTGTAGAGACTTTGTCTCGTGTGCATTTTCTCCTCATCCTTTTATTGGTTATTATTTATCGAAACATAGAACCAGTGCTATTTCACAACATCATTCGTTTTTGGATTGAAAAAAGCTGTTGAAAAAAATTATCGCTTTAGAATTTTAATTGTTGGCAAAATCTAGAAAGATTTTTACAATGAATTTAAATTTAAAAAAAAATACTGAGCCTAAAAACACTAAATTAAACAATTGAACATTTTATTGTAGCACCTTTCTATTCAATTCTGAGTTATAAGTTTACATAATACCAATTTTAATACGTGTACAAGCGCAGTAAGAATATTTTCACAAGTTTCATTAGTGTTCGAGAAGTAAAATATTTGAGACAACATTCAAAAGATTTTACAGAATAATAAGTGCGAAATGACAGAGCCCTTGAAGAAAGATGATCCGTTCAGACTCATTCACCTTTTGAGCTTACACCTAATGCTCAGTTTTGGAGAGAATATTTAGATTCAAATTGAAAAAAATCCAAAATGTGCTCAGCAAAAGAAGATGTAAAAAACCTATATTTATTCATTGCTATATAATATCTAAGATTTCTGCACTAGATGAACATTTTAACACTCTTTCTGCTATTTGTTCTAGAAAGCTAAACTTTTATTCAACAAAATGTTTAAAAGACATTAAAAATAAGCCAAAATAAATTAGAAAAACTTAACTCATTTAAACTCAATTAAAAAAGTTGTAATTTTGAGACTAACCAGTAAACAAATGCTTCACGATATAGCTGGCTTGCCAATGAAATAAAAGCAAATTGAAATATTCCCCACTGTAACAGATTTTCACATTGCAAACAAACTTTTGAAATCAGTGAGAAATCCAACAAAATTTTCCTCAATTCTAAATTTGTGACCAAAATTAATAAACACTTAAAAAAGCTGTAATTTTGAGATTTAACTAGTAAACAACATTTATTACTTTATCAGAAAATCTTATTTTTCAATAAATCTGATCTCGAATTATGGATCATTTTCTAGCCACCGTTGCGGGAAATTTATATAATCACGCTCATAGGAGTTACAAAACAATGGCGACAAATTATTAGAAACTTGAGAAAATATATAAACAATTATACCGTTGTTTTAAAGTAACATTCAAATGTAACTTACCTTTTTGGCGTTATTGGGAGCTGGATCGGTGAATGGTGATCTCTCTCGATTCCGTGGAGCTTATATACTAAGCAGATAATCAAAAAGTTAACGAACCATAATGTCATGATGGTCATATTTGTCAACATTCCAACCATGAAAAGAATAAATTTTGTTAATTGATATGTCTTTTCTAAATTTCTTGATAAATCACTCCTTAATTAACAATAGATATATCGCTCTATAATTTCAATGATGGAGCCAATGCATCAACCATGATTGATGATGTATATTCAAAATAATAAAGGATTTGTTTCTTTACATCACACGAGGAGGTTTTTGTTAACAATGGGTGGAAAGAATGAATGTACGTACACAATTTATACCACATTTTAAGATAAAGGTAAAAACTTTCAACTTAGATTTGGGTTTTACAATGTCACAAAAATCATATCCCTTAAATGAGAAACAACTCTGGGGAGAACCCTTTGTCCATAGATTAACAATATTCCAAAACAATTTTCTTTTACTAAATTAACACAAATGGTGACTGGAAGGATATGGAGTAAATGCAAATGAGACAAAGTCTCTAAAAATACATGGCAAAAACAAGCAAAGCAACAACGCTTTTATTGTTGTTCTTCATCTTGAAATCACAATGAGGCCTTCAACAATGAGCATTGCTCATACCTCACAGTAAGTTCAAGACGCCACTAGCACCGGTTTTAGCGGAATCCTATTTTTAACTTCTTACTTACTTTAAATCAGTATTCGTAGCATCTTTGGGATTTTTAACTGTGAAAAAACTGCGCATAATATCCTTTCGATACTTGGTGTGATAAATCAAAATCAGTGTGGAACCTCAAAATTCATGCAAGCATACCGAGCCAAATTAAGTAACAGAGTTATCTACCCAGGAATCAAAAACCTTGTTATCACTTAAACTCGGAAACCGTAAAAGATAGCTGATTAATGAAAATGAGAAAAATGTTCCTTAGGTCATGACAAAACTTCGTTACTTTTGACCGAAACCGCACGGTATGGTATTTTTTTTTTAGTTATTGCCCTTTGAAAATTTGAGTTTCCGTAATTCTTTTTCTCAGAAACCGGAAGTCGTGTAGACCTGGAACCTTCACCATTGTTCATTTGTCTTATATGGCCATCTAAAAATGTCAAGGTCACCGGTCAGGGACACCGATGGCATTTGGCCTTGTTATCGCTTTAACTTGTAAACCATAATACATGGCTGAAAACCTGTAATGGGGAAAATGTTCATTTTAAGGAGGTGCCCGAAGAGATTAGAAGACTAATAAGATTTAATCAGATTTATTGTACTTTGAAAGAATTTGAGTTTCCGTTAATGCTAAATGCTCCCAAACGATAAGTCGTAGATACATGAAGCCTTCACAGTTGTTGGCCATCTAAAAATATCAGGTCAAAGGTCACCGGTCAAAGTCAATGATTACCTAAAGCCTCGTTATCACTTGTAAACCGTAATAAATAGCTGAAAACATGTTATGAGAAAAAGGTTCATTGTAATGAGACGCAAGTTTGTTTGATTTCGTTCAAAGAGATTCGACAACTCTTTTTATGTATAGTTATTGTCCTTTGAAAGATTTGGAGTTACCGTTAATGCTAAATACTCCCAGACGATAGGTCGTACAGACCTGAAACCTTCATCATTGTTCATAAGTGATATATGGTCATCTAAAAATGTCAAGGACAATGGTCGCTGGTCAAGGTCACCGGTATAGATCACCGATGACCTTAGACCTTATTATCGCGTCAACACGTAGACTGTAAGAGATAGTTGATCAAATGTATTCGAGAAAATATGTGTCTACTGGTACATTTGATCCAAAATGATTGAACCTATGGCCCAGAAGCAATTTTTCAAGGTCCAGTTTTTTGCTGATATCTCAAAATATATTAAAATACAAAGAAACAATGCAACAAAAATGTTCAGTTCAATATGGCTGACATAATGTGGTTAATGTCAAGGTCAACATCCTAAACACAGTAATCTGCCATAAATGTATTTATCAACGTTAACCATATGCATAAATATCGTGTAATGATGAACAGACGAAATAAATGGTATTGCAAACCGGAAGTGACTTTGAAGTCCTTACAAACAAGCTATTTTTTCGAAAAAGCCTTAGCAACTGTTAAGCAAAAGACTAATAAAATTCCGAACTTATATTTACATCACATTTTTGACCAAATAGACAAGAAAATCAAACATAATCATGACGAAAACTGGTGAAAGACCTTGCAATTGTTCTCTGAAAAATTGACCTTTTAATTGAAATTTAAAGTAAACTGGGAGGAAAAATCCCATCTATTTTCGAAGTGAAAACAAATACAAGGCTCTAGAAACAAATCACGCTAAACAATATCGTTACTAAATTATATTTTTGGGTCCTTTTATGCAAGTATTTGTGTAAAAATAACAAAAGAGCCTAAGTATGCTGTTTTTCATATGCGAAAGGTAAATTACTTAGGATATTGAATATTTACATTCCTACCAATTTTGATTTTAACATTATTCAGCTTAAATTATCTAAATCTTAATTTAGGAAACTTAGAATACGGAATCGAAATTTTGCCAAACAATTAAATAAATGATGTTTTAACTGTGAAAAAAATATTCATAATGCATAATTATTCAGAACCCTAAGGCTTTAAAGCATTTATATAAACATACAAAGTACATTCTAATATGACGTCCTTTAATCGCCTTGTGTCCATAACCGTGGTAACAAGAAAAGATATGGTTGCAACCATATCAAATGATAACTGGATTTAAATCTTATTTCATCAACGGATGTGTATGTTATTTTGGTTATATGATCTTATATTGATTTATTTCATATATGCGGGAAAATGGTCAGCTTCAAACACCACAATACATTGCTATATGGAAATTTAAAAAATGCAAACTACAAACCAGCAGTATAATCACATGTTGCAGATGAGTATGTATGATCTGAGCCACATGTGGTAGCCATCATACAGCCAGCTAAGATGTGTTATTGAAATATATGTTGGGTAACTGATTCTTTAGTATCATCTTTTAAATCAGAAGATTAATTTTATAAAAACCATGGTTTGTTTTCCGGGGTATGTTACTTTGTTATTCTCAAATAGTAGGATAAAATCCGTCACACATTGATTGCGTACATAACACAAAAGTTGCCATGAAATACAGGGTAAAACAAGTCAGCATAATTTTTAACAATATCCAATTGCACACTATAATCGAAAGAGGGACAACTCTTTCCAAAATTAGCATCACGGAAGTTAAATTTACATGCGAGATATTCAACTGGAATTATTTGATACAATGGCAGTATAAATTGATAATCATTGTGAAATACGTAATATTTATTACACACCTTTAATAACATGAATAATATAACAAATGGGTGATAATAATAGGAAGCTATAGTAAATCAATGTCAAATAATGTCGCAGAGTGTCTAGAGTGAGAGCAGTGAGAACAAATCGCGTAGTAATATAGACACAGGTAAATAAGAGCTTAAATAAAATCAAAACATTGCTCCTTGGCATATACATATAAAAAAAACATTTCATTATTCAATTGGGTACAAAAAGATTAATAAACTGCCGTTAAATCACTGTTAAAAATAATACAATACGGCACTATATTTTGCACATGAATATAACGGTAGTTAGGTACCAAAGATAGTAATAACTCACGTAAGATATTATGCCGGGATTCCAGTTATGAAAATCCGCATATACTCTTTGGTATTGTTATTACAATCGACGGTACTTTTGATAAAGTCATAGACAGTTTGACGACAGTTTTACAAAGATGAATTCATCTCTTCTGTTCCCTGTTAGTGTCGTATTAAAATCGGAATAATTTACGGGAGTGTGAATATATGTTGATTTTACCACGGGTTTGCCCTTTATGCCTATATTTTACCCCTCGCATACGCTCTGGGTAAAACATTTGCCATAAAGGCCCAACCCGTGATAAAATCGCTATATATTCACGCTCCTGTGAATTATTTCTTAAATATAAAATTCATCATATAAAGTAAAACATACGACATTATATGACTCTACATGTAAAGTTAACATTTTGATATTGTTTGTGGTGAACCACCATATAATCATTTGTCCTAATTTTTGATTTAAGTGACTTTTAATAAATATTATTCTCTAATTTCTAGCAAATTTAACCAACACCTGACCGGTGTTATAAAAATATTTCTCCTGTTTAGAAACATCACAAATTTCTAACCAAATCTATTCGGAACATAATCCTCGGTGTTTTACGTTATTTCATTTGAGAAACATTTCTACAACTTAAACACATTAATTATGAAATTTCTTACATCTTGTTACATAAATTTCAAATGTTTAAAAACTTGGCAAGCCTCGTTTTCAAACATTTGCTAAATTTTATTTAACTCGATGCGAGCGATTTTGTAATTAACTTAGTTATCGTTGTGAAACTATATTTATCGGTATGAGTTTCCTTTGATCTCAACAGAAAAACAGATTCCACAACTAAATATCGTAAGATACGGCATTTCTATACTGACGTTAGTCAAATTTTCAAAGCCTTGGTAAGCTTCGTGATTCAAAATTTGAAAATTCATCTATCACTAGTGTAGACTCGACGTTTCTCACTCAATGTAGTTAGGGAATCTATATCAGCAACCAATTGACGAAAAGGCAAAATATGAAAAGTCTGTAATTAGAGGCCACATTTGTTTTTCGACATTAAAAGACTGAACAGATCTAAAACTTAAAGCGTTATATCTGAAACGGCAAAATAAAATAAAATTGATTTTCTTCATACCCCTTAAAGTTATTGCAAACCATTTTTATTTTTTGTTTGTTTTTACTTTCTAAACCTTTGCTTTTCAACACTTTTCAAGTGATGTATTGCCACTAAAGCTATTTTTAATATATTGTTCCAAATTTATTATGTAATATTTCAATAAAAACTCCTCACTGCTGTTTTTTTAATAATTATTTTTTTGGATATGTTATGACTTGGCAATAAAATGTGACAACCTAATTTATCTTTGAAAGATATACTTCCAAAGGGTGTAACATGAAAATAAGGCACTGGTGTTATACATTATGTAAAAGTTAGGACGGTATTTTATTTATGCTCGACTTGTGTGAAAGATTCAAGATCTCATACATTTCAATATATGAGAATTTATGAGCGCAGTAATACATTTACAACGTCATGCGACAAAATAAAAGATAAGTTTTACATAAATATATGCTTAAAAACTTTTTCAAATAATGAATACGAAATGGGATAGATAGGATACCCCTTTTGGATGAGTTTTTTAATACTTTTGAACACTTTTGATTTCTATGCCCTCGTGAAGGGCATATAGTTTTTGGTCTGTCTGTTTGTCTGTCTGTTTGTTTGTCTGTCTGTTTGTTCACCAAAAACTTTAACATAGGGTTTATGTTTTGAATGCTAAGTTATAGAGCTTTCATATTTTGCATATGTATTCTTTGTGGCAAGATCTTTCAAACGATACCAAAATTTTGGACCTCGTGACCTTGACCTTGGCATGTAATGGACTTTTAAAAAAAATAAAGATAATAAACTTTAACATTGGCTATATCTTTTGAATGGTAAGTGATATGGCTTATATATTTTGCATGTGCAATCCTTGTTGCAAGACCTTTTAAATAGTACCAGAATATTTGACCTTGGCCTTTGAACAAGTGCATAAAAACTTTAACATTGAGAATATCTTTTGAATGGTTAGTGATAGGACTTTCATATTTTGCATGTGCATTCCTTAAGGAAAGACCTTTCAGTTGGTACCAGAATATTTGACCTCTTGACCTTGACCTACACCTTGACATATGACCATATATGAAAAGTTTAGCATTGGACAGTCTTTTGAATGGTAATTGGCCAAAGGGAGATAAGTCAAATTAATATGAGGAATGTCTGCAATATCTTAATGACATTGCGTTATGTGTCTATTTTAAATATAAAACATTGAAACTTATCTAAAGAATTTGTAATGATAAAGATCTTGTCGAGTTTCTTCATTTAAAATTTTAATATGATAGGAATATCTTTTGAATGGTAAGTAATAGGGGTTTTCTATTTCAAAGGGGGTATTTATGGTGATTTGATTTTTCAGTTGATTTGAGAATTTATATACATGTACATATTATTTTTTTTATATTTATACAAGCAATAAATTCATCTACAGGTGAGAAAATGTTTTTGGATGTCTACAGAATTTGTATTGAAAAAAAATTTATTATTCAGTATAGTTTCTTCATTTGAAACTTGTTTTATATATACCCTTTGAATGGTAAAATAACAGGTTTTGTATTTCACAGATTGGTGACTTATTGTGTTTACTTCTTCCTATTATTTTTCAATTTCTTATTGGAGACATTACTTAAAATATGTAATATTTTCTACAATGAAGATGATAAAAATATCTCTTATTCAATCAGATGATTGATAGAACTGATCTGATGCAATAATTGAATAATCAAAGTACTGATAGTACTGATAAACGGAAACACAATGAGTTTATTAACGGGGATTGAAAGTTGGTTTACACCTCGATAATGCCTGATCTGCAGTGGGTGCCCTTTAGGAAACTTCTGTGTTTGCATCTAAACACAATCATCCCTTTTCATTATTTAAGTTTTCAGTTGATGCCAGAATTTATGGATACATAGGTGTATTAATTTCTCAGAAGTAATGTCTGTTCATGCTTAATGATTCTTCTTGACTGCTACAAGGGGGCATAAGTGTATCACAAAACACATCTTGTTTGCTACCTGTAACCAATACAGGACTTTCTGAGATGGAAATTCTGGCGGAAACGATCGCCTCTTACCGATTGAACTATATATACGCCAACTAAAACAAATTGTTTATGAAAATGAGGTTAACTTATAATCTTTACTACATGACAATTCTTTTACTAAATTTCAATTGACGAAAACGAAAAATAAGTAACCCGAAGCGCTACAAACAAGTTTAATATGAATCACCTTAGCTCAACAGTCTACATTAATTAGTGATTCGATGTATTGAATTTTTGGTATAGTAATAGAACGGTGAGAATATGACTCAAAACTCTCGTATTAATGTCCTCGGTTTTAATTATGGACTTGAAAAAAAAAACGGTTTGTGTCCTATACTTTTAGTTAAAGTATAGCCAATAAAGTTGTTACGAGCTTAAAAAATAAATGCTCGAAATCTTATGCACATTTTTGTTTACAGAACACCTTTAATCAGCGATTTAAAAACTTTTTGTTTCTTTGTTGATTGCAAACTAAAGATATGAATACTGACGGTCGAAATTGCATTTTAATCTGATTTGTCATACAATATTCATTCAATGCAATTTAAATTACCTAGTTTTATTTAATGTTAAGTTGTGCCGCCGTCATTTTCATTTTTGTAACAAGGGGTGCTTAAAAGGTGTTCGCGTACAGTGTAGTTCATTCTTTTTTAATAATTTTTTTTTCATTTAGTGTTTGTCTTCACAAAATTTTAACTGTTGGTTGTTTAAAAACTAATTGGGAAAATAATATTCATTTTTGAGTGTTTAAGTAAGTTGGAGCGCCGAACCTTCAGACTAAAAACGAATAATCTAAAGGCAACAACAAGGACCCAACAAAAACCATGGATGAGATCAGGTGCGTCTCCTGATTTTCATATTGTACATATCTTTTCTGGTAATAAAGTCAAATTCAGTACCGGAAAAATTACATTTAGGCTATTTTAAATTTCATATCTCCTATATTGTAAGGGACCTGGGGTTGTTCGATATCATATAAATCCAAATTTAATATGTTGTCTTGGATAACACCAGCAGCCGTCATGGATCATCATTCCTGCCGTTGACAGAGAAGTATCTGCCCGATCACAGGGCAAATATCGATCCTTGTCATTCGCGTATGAACACAAAATGGCGGACCAAATCGATAAAGTTAGTGGCCAAGCAATATAACCCAGGGAAAAAATAAGATGAATACATAGATAAAAAGCTCAAAAATGTTACTAATAATAACTCTTTAAAGTGTCCATGCACATAATTACCGATTTAAAGGTTTACGTAGTGAAAAATCATGTGTGACTGAATGTGGGTCACGATTTGTTTACATGACAACAATGGCGGCCGAGATATCGATAGTTAAATAGTTAAATGCCAAAATCGGCCAATTTCTTTTCTTATGTAAAAATTAATGTTTTACTAGATTAATTTCTGTAAAATAATGCATAGAAAATTACTGGATTTCATGCCCAGTGAATTTAGAGGCTCAGTGAAAAATTATATTTAACTTTACAACTTGAACTTTGCAGAACATGGAAAAACATGAACACTTGAAAAATTAAAGCATAAAGCTTTCAACAATTGCAAAAATAATTAACTTCAACACGTAAAGTGTTGTTAATATTTGAACAAAATTTAACTGTCAAAAAATTGCCAAAATTCATTCTTAAAAATGAAAAAATTCATGATTTGTCATCAACATTGACAAAAAAAATATACATAAGTGTACCCACAACTATACACAAATATAGACTGTCTAAAATGCATGAAAAATGCCTCAATCTCTCTACATCACCTGAGTGCAACATAACTTTCAACGACATAATATTTAATTTTGAGGATGTATCCTAGTGTATAATCAACTCAAGGGTTCATGGAGCACAAATCTTCAACAGAAAGGTTTGTCAAACAAACGACATGTTTTTCAGATCTTAGGGATACCTATTGGTACTAATAATATGCCAAATTAAGCCGATGTATTCCTTTATTAACATGACTCCAATTAAGTAAATGAAAGGATTACTTCAGAAAAAAATAAACTAGTGAGCAGTCAACAAAAGTAAATTCTGCCACAAGAGTCGTTGGTAGGAATCCCCTATAAATTGTTTATGGAGGGTTATTGCCCTGTACAAGAAGACTGCCATTTCTGAAACTTTAATGGCCATTAGAGCCATAGCTATCAAAAGTGGTACTCAGATGGTCTCTTCAAAAATTGTGCCCAGGATGTTGTATCTTATCTAAGATGGCTGACAAAGGAAAACAGTTTGATAAAAGACCTTATAGTCATTAAAATATTGTTCCCAGGAGCCACTGGATAAGGAGCCAAACTTGTCTAAATAGTATACTTGGCCGATGAGACTTCTGGTGGACCAGAGGTCCCCGAGGGTATTCACCAGCCCAATAGTCAGACTTGTCTGACATGAAAATTTTACCTTGCGTTTTATAGAAATTTACTGTTCTTATCAAAATTCTAACTACTTAAAAATACTGAGGCTTGTTACTTGATTTGGCCTCCTTTTCAATATTTTTGGTAATGAGTACTTCTTTTTTCCCTACTTTTAGATTACGGTTTCCCACATTATTTGATTCTAATGCGGCTGATGAGAGGTTACTCCTTGAACTTGTAACACGTGTACAGCATAACGAAATTTACTGTTTTTTATGCAACTTGGGTATTTGTTTGTATTTTGAACTATTGGATCGATGCCACTGCTGGTGGACCAGAGGTCACCGAGGATATTTGCCAGCCCAATAGTCAGACTTGTCTGACATGAAAATTTTCCCTCGCGTTTTATAGAAATTTACTGTTCTTATCAAAATTCTAACCATTTCAAAATATCGAGGCTTCATTCCGTGTATGGCACTCGGTAGATGTCCTTGGTACTTGATTTGGCCTCCTTTTTGATATTTTTGATAATGAGTTGTTCTTTTTTTCACTACATTTGGATAACGGTGTTCCAGATTATTTGATTCTAATGCTGTTGATGAGAAGTTACTACTCCTTGAAACAAGTGTACAGCATATCAAAATTATTGTTTTTTATGCAACTTGGGTATTTTTTTGTATTTTGAACAATTGAGCCGATACCACTTCTGGTGTACCCCCCATGGTATTCATCAGCCCAATAGTCAGACTTGTCTGAAATGAAAATTTTCCGTTGCGTTTTATAGAAATTTACTGTTCTTATCAAAATTCTAACCACTTAAAAATACTGAGGCTTCATTTCGTGTATTGCACTCATAGATGTGCTTGGTACTTGATTTTGCCTTCTTTTCGATGTCTTTTATCACTACTTTTGGATTACGGTTTTCCACATTATTTGATTTTAATGTTGCTAATAAGAGATTACTCCATGAATCACGTGTACAGCATAACGAAATTTACTGTTTTTATGCAACTTGGGTATTTGTTTTTTGTATTTATTTAAACTTTATGCTCATTATGTTCGTAACTCGTCATTTTGGTATTCTGTAAATAAGTTCTGAACAGATGATAATATACCTCTTTGAACCACATTTTTTTACGTGAGTTTTGAAAGGATTTTATATTTTTCATTGTAATGGTTAGTTGAATTAATGCAGCTTAAATGTGCTGAACGAGACTGTGTACTTGTAAAAAAAACTCGTTTTATTGTCCAAATCACAAATTTATCAAGAGCTCGAAGAAAATGGAAGCAAAACTTTGCCAGAATAGTCTCTTATAGTAACCATTTAACTTTTTGCTTTTTATGATTGCAGCTAATCGATTAAGTATTTTGTATTTCAAGGTCTGAACATTTGTCGATATCAATTCTTTGGATAAAAAAAAATCAAATATATATTTTGGCGTGAGTTTTGAAATGTTTTTTATAACAAAATTCTATGTTTTTATTGAAATGGAATGTCAAGCGAATTCTGAAAGACATCCTGTAGCTGAACCAGACTGATTTACTGTCACAACCACAATCAGTGACTGGAAGTCGGTATGAAGATAATCGGATTTCTTTATTTTATTTAATTTTTTGTTTATTAAATATGGATGTTACAGAGTAAGTCGTCTTTCAATGTAATGGATACCATATTAGTATCACAAAAACATATATAACAACAATATGCAATGTAAGTAAATGCATTATGCCTAAGTATCTTTTAGACACTTTAACATGGGATTCATCTTGAAATAAAAATTTCTAAAAGCGTTCATTCTTAACTTGAAGCTAGAGACTATGATTTCTTGGGCATTTACTAAAATTTAATTATCATCATAAAAAATATGAAACAGACTTTTGCGATTCAGATTTATTGTTAGATGAAAATACTGGTATTTATCATTTGAAAGTTCCATTGTGTTTTGGCAGAAGTTCAGAAAGGAGTAGGTTCACCAACAACCAAAATCGGCCCCACTTCAGATCTTGATAATATTTATTGTAGTGAAAGAGGATATAGTGACTTGCACAAAAATAATGAGTTTAACTCAATTGTGCACTTGCTGTTGCCATGGCAACGCATTTTCAAGAATTGCATAAACCACCTCATATTTTGGCATATCGATGACAAATAAGCCATTGTTAAATAATGTGGAGTTCAAAAAATTGTGTTTTATATGTTTATTATACTCCCCGCAAACGAGTTTGGGGGTATATGTTAATCACTCGACCTGTCTGTTCATCTGTCCGTCTGGACTGCCAGTCCGACGGTCTGTTCGACTGTCTGTTTGTCTGTCATTGCAGATTCGTGACCGGTTCATTATTTCTTTGTACTTCAACATATACATATCATATTTGGCACATGGGTGTATCATCATTAGAAGATGTGTCACATGCATTCATGACCTCTTTATGACATGACCTTTGACCCCAAGGTCAAAGTTATAATTTCATACAATGGACTCGTGTATAGTCCAATAACTTTTTTGTTCTTCAACATGGGTGTATAATATTTGGTGTATGGCTGTATCATCATTAGACAATGTGTCACGTGTATTCATGACCTTTTTATGACCTTAACCTTTGACCCCAAGTTCAAAATTATAGATTTATACCATGGATTCTTGTATAGTCAATAATTTTTGTTATTCAATATAGGCTTATAATATTTGGTATATGACTGTATCATCATTAGACAATGTGTCAAGCGCATTCATGACCTCTATACGACCCTGACTTTTGACCCTAATGTTAAAATTATAGGTTTATACCATCGATTCGTGCAGGGTCCATAACTTCATTGTTCTTTGACAAAGGCATATCATATTTGGCACTTGCTGTATCATCATTAGACGATGTGTCAGGTGCATTGAAAAATAATGGTAAGCATAATGGTAATTTCATTTGATGCTGATGATCAAGTAATGTATGAAAAGAAAACAAAGCATAAATTTCAATGGTACTGCGAAAATACAAAATATAACAATATTACAATATATGGACAATATAGTAGAGATTTCAATTTAGTACTGTCGTGAACTAAACCAGATTAAAATTATTCTTTGTATTTGATATAATCATTAAAATACATGCATGAACTCTGAAACACTGAAACAATCCCCAATTAAATGCAAATAAAATAAAAAAAAATACTTATTATCTCAACCGTTTGAGAAGGATAAGAAAACTAAATACTTACACATCACATAATCACTTCAAACGCAGTATATACTATATGTATTTATTATATAGATAGCGGTGATTTATGGAGTTTTCTCAATTAAATAAATGTCATATTGTCACCGGTGAAAATAAAGGATTTCTAGTCACCGGATGACGTCTTAATGAAGCGATGTCACAATATCTCTTCAATGTCGTCGTCAAGTAAACAACTGGCGTATTGAAATGAAAAAAAAATATTCCGCAACTAAAATCTCTGTTTTTGAGAAGAAAATCTATATGATAACAAGAGGCTCTCAAGAGCCTGTATCGCTCACCTGGTCTTTGATTAACATAGACATTTTATGTTAAAGCCCATATACATGTATGTAATTAAACTATAGTTCCAATATGCCCAATTAGTTTAACGGGAAAAGACGTCTGTTAGTGTTCCCCATGGGTCCAATGTTAATATATGTTCCCTGTTGGCAGCCATCTTGGATAAAGTGGGAACCAGAGAAAAAAAACATTTTTCTTTTCAGGGGTCCATATAAAAACCATTTTGACCAAGTTTGATTCAATTGGCTCAGTAGTTTCATAGGAGAAGATCTTTGAATGAGTTTTCCCATAGGGTCCAATGTTAAAACTATTTTCCTGCTGACGTCCTATTAAATATAGCGCGGATCTGAAAAAGCTTTTTTGTAAGGGACCACCAAAGGACTATTGTGGCCAAGTTTGGTGCCAATTGGCTCAATATTCAGAGAAGATCTTTGAATGTGTTTTCCCATAGGGTTCAATGCTAAAACTATGTTCCCTGCTGGCAGCCATCTTGGATATCGGGCGGACCTGAAAAACAGCTTTTTTGTAAGGAACCACAAAAGGACTATTGTGGCCAAGTTTGGTGCCAATTGGCTTAATAGTTTCAGAGAAGATGATCTTTGAATGTGTTTTCCCATAGGGTCCAATGTTAAAACTTTGTTTATCCCCTCACTTAACGAAGTTGGGGAGGGGATATAGCGTTTAACCCGTTCGTCCGTCCGTTCAAACTTAAGACCATATATCTTTTGAATAACAAGTCATAGATGGACAATGTTTTGTCCATGGATGCATCTTGAAGAGTACTTGAGGTTGATATAAAGAATAGGTGGATTTGACCTATATTTCATGCATAAGTGACTCAGGTTAAAGTTTTTGTAAGAGTCCAGATCTGGGATACTACAACTTGTAGAGGAATAATATTTTATATTCTGCTGAAGTGAAATATCCAGGTAAATCCTGCAATTTGATTGGTTACCTTGACAGGGGATATGAGACCGTATCCCCGTGGTAGGAAAATCACAATTTTTAAATGCTTTTAATAGAAAAATTATTGCACTTCTAGCAGAATATAAAAGTTATTCGGGCTTCACAGGGGATACGGGTTCATATTCCCTGTCTGTGCCCTATATCCCCTTCGCCTGACGGCTCAGGGGATATAAAACACAGACATGGAATATGAACCCGTATGCCCTGTGAAGATTCCCGAATAACATATAGTATGTAGATGCGTCTTATAAAGTTATGAAGCTCCATATAAAAGTAAGGTCACTTTGACCTACATTCATGCATGAGTGACTTAGGTTAAAGTCTTTGTAAGAGTCCAGATCTGGGATACTACAACTCGTAGAGGATTAATATTTTGTATGTAGATGCGTCTTGTAAAGTTACGAAGCTCCAGATAAAAATTAGGTCACTTTGACCTACATTTCATGCATGAGTGACTCAGGTTACAGTTTTTGTAAGAGTCCAGATCTGGGATACTACAACTCGTAGAGGAATAATATTTTGTATGTAGATGTGTCTTGTAAAGTTATGAAGCTCCAGATAAAAATTATGTCACTTTGACCTACATTTCATGCATGAGTGACTTAGGTTAAAGTTTGTGTTACAGTCTGAATTTTAGATACTACAACTTGTAGAAGATTAATCTTTCATCAGTAGACGCATATGCTTTAGGTATGAGGCTCCTGCTTGAAATAAGGTCACTACATTTCTTGCATGACTGGCTCAGATTTAAAAAACAAACCAGATATTGAATGGTACAACTTCCTTGAGTGCTTATAATACAAGACAAACATTCAATAAACGGGATTAACTGTCGTTTCCGACTGCCCCTTCTCTTGTTCCCGCTGGCGGCGATCTTGAATATCGCGCTTACCTGAAAACAGCTTTTTTGTAAGGAACCACCAAAGGACTATTGTGGCCAAGTTTGGTGCCAATTGGCTCAGTAGTTTCAGAGAAGATCTTTGAATGTGTTTTCCATAGGGTCCAATGTTAAAACTATGTTTCCCGCTGGCAGCCATCTTGAATTTCGTGCGGACCTGAAAAAAGTTTTTTTTGTTAGGATCCACCAAAAGACTATTGTGGCCAAGTTTTACGCAAATTTGGCTCTGTAGTTTCAGAGAAGAAGGTCTTTGAATATGTTTTCCCACAGGGTCCTATGTTAAAACTATGTTCTCCGCTGGCAGCCATCTTAGATATCGCACGGACCTGAAAAACAGCTTTTTGGTAAGGGGCCTCCAAAGAACTATTGTGGCCAAGTTTGGTGCAAATTGTCTTAATAGTTTCAGAGGAGAAGATCTCTGAATGTGTTTTCCCATAGGGTCCAATGTTAAAACTATGTCATGGGAAATGGGGTAGCATACTCGTCAGAACATTATATTATGTTATGGAAACAGGAGATCAAGTCGTGGGAAAAAAATAGTATGTTGTGGATATTGTGACAACCAGATATATAAAATTAAACATGACTACTTGACTACTCCATGTTTCCATATCCAATTAGCGACAATTTTTACTGGAAAAAGTATTTTCACATGAAAGGCTGTAGCCTCGAGTGCACACATGTGTGGTGTGTGTGTGTGTGTGTGTGTGTGTGGGGAGGGGGGGGGGTGATGCATCTTCGTAAATAGTTAACAGTAATGACAAGGGTGAAAGTGTTGTATTGTGTATCAGCGAAAATATAGAATTACCTGGATAATCGGTACAATAAGTGTCAGTGTCTAAATGTATGTTGTCGACCCGGATTCTCTGTTGTCGTCTGCACCACCGCAGTGCAAACAGTATTGCCATATTAGAAAAATGTCCCGTTAGTTTCTTATATAGATCGTTGTTATAAATAATTTAAAATAGCAAGTTACTGTCAATATATAGACACACTTGACACGACTACGGCTGGTGAGAGCCCACAGACAGGATTTTCCTCCGTGGCGAGTGTAAACAAAAGAAGTCGTTTCAGGAAAAGCACCCGAACATGCCTGGTGCATATTTGTTAAATGTTCCTCCTTACGTCTTATATTACGTTATATGACAGTGCTCCTACATACAGGAGGAATATACTTACAAAACAAAACAAACCCGAAATATTTGCGTGGAATGAGGAGGTCACTGCTACTAAGCTATTTCTTGATAAATGAATTAAATATCAATTGTTCATTAATCTTTGTTATCAACATTTCCCCTGTACACAGAATAGTGTAAAACTTCTCCGACAAGGAAAGACCAAATGCCATCCTTTAAAAATGGCGGCGATCTAATCAACCGGATTTCAACGGAGATTGTTTTTTACGATATTAACATAGAGCACAAACGTCGAGATAAAATATTCTAATCAAAGCAAGGACAGACCGGTAGTAATCTGTTGTTAAATTACTTAAGTTCTCGACGCCTGTGCTCATACTGTAATATATCGGATTACGTGCAAATTTGGGGGAAATTCTGTAAAATTTCAAAAATTCAGGGTAAACACTTCTGGATTTTAAAGACCACTGGCAAATCAGACCCAAAATAATACTATTTACTAAAAGTTGGATACATGTCATAATACAATACCACAAACATTTTAATTATAGTCACTTTTTAATTTCCAGAAAATATGGGGCCATTTTCGATAGTTAGTGAACCTACTCCTTTGTGTCTGTGATTGTTATCAAGAGGTAATTATATAAGATGATCTGGTAACCGGATTTCTGAAGACACATGTATCAGCAAGTTAAGTTAAATTGGTAGATCATTAAGAATATAAGACAAAATATATAAAATCACCAAAAATTTGACCAATGAAGGGATCTTGATATGCTGAACAATTAATTTTATTTATCATATATTTGGTTAGTATTACATAAGTTTTGAATATATATATGTCTCTCCTATATCATTGATGACGCCAACCCCGTATCGCATGACAAAATCAATATCGCATACCCTGTATCACACCCCTATTCGGAACATGACGTTATAAATCGGGAAACCTCCAGTGACATCCGCTTCAAAAAGAAGCAGACGAACTTAAAACTTAAAAAGGATAGATGGAGTTTATTGAACACGTTCTAGTAGTATATTCATGCGTAAAAAAATTATATTAAACCAAAAATTACAACTGACAAGTTGCAGTAAAAAAATCAGAAAAATGTTCATACAACAATTTTACAATTTATGCGTATAATAAAGCAATTTTATTGTTCTGTACATCTTGAAAGCAAGCCAACGATTACGAGATTTTAATGCGCAGAGAAAAAAAACCCGAAAACTTTTAAAATCATAACTCATAACATGACGGTATAGTCTTGGATCAAAAGTATTCGTAATAAATAATTTTAGTGTACTAAGCAGCAGTTTTCGAAAAATTATTGTATGGTTTTATCAATGAACTATATTTCAAAAGAATCGGAAAGTTTTTTTTATTTATTTTATTCTATTCGGCCTTTGTGCACATTATCTTTATTTTCTTGAGATTTAAAAATATAGTGTGAAAAAGTGATCAAAAGTGATATCGTGAATTCTTCACTTTATGATTAAATCAAAAGAATATAATATTCGACTCAAAACATCGAAAAGGAATGCCATTTTGCATCTTTCCATATAAATCTATCAGGAAATGGCTTCAGCAGCTTCAATTTTAGAAAATGCACAGTAAGAAATCTGTATATTCCGAATACTTTTATCCATAGACTGTGTATTTGTAAAATCAGTATTTAGGTAAGCAAACATTAATGGATTGGTCATACAATGTAATGTCTAATCGTTGTAATAAAATAAATGCAAAGACCTTTTCAGTTGTTGAAATATATGATAAAGCGTATAATACATATCAAAATCTGTATCAGATACCGTATCAACCCTCGAACAATATTAATATCACCCCTCGGACCTTTGGCCCTCTGGGTGATATTGGATTCTCTGGTTGAAACGGCATCTGATACAGATTTTGCCATGTATTATTCCCTATATAACAGGAAATCCCCTCCCCAAATTAATAAATTATTTTAGACAAAAATATCCAGTTTTTGCAATTTAAACTTTATTATTTTATTGTTTTTAAAATATACAACACAATGTATAAAATCACCTAAAATTCGACAATAAATGGCAACAACCCCTATACAAGTATTCAGATTTGCTTCCAAATTTCTAGGTGGGTAGATCTTGACATGCTGAACATTTTTGCAATTTGAAGTTGACCTCTATCTGTTAAATTTTTTTTGGGGATAAAACATTAAAAATATTAAAATTTTAAAAATTTTACGGAAATGAGCAATAACTTCAAAACCGGCTAACAGATTTTCTTCAAAATTGCAGGGCATATAGATCCTGTCATGCTGAATACTTTTTATGCACACGATTTTTTTTATATCTGTAACGATTTTTGTCTCGCCCGCGACGAAAGTCGCGAAAGCGAGACATAGGCGTGCAAAGTATGAAGGCGACGGCGACGGCGACGGCGGCGTAAACTCAAGTTTTAATACAGAAGCCTTTGATGTAGGAACTTTATATTTGGTCCATAGGTAGCTTACGGCGAACCCTATCTGTCGGACCCAAAATCATGTGACCTTGACCTATATTTCGCGGTCCAGTGACCAGGT
>MJUU01058104.1:259782-283171 GCA_002080025.1 Modiolus philippinarum
AAAAAACGAACACAAAGAGAATGTCTACGGTGCGTTGAAGATGAGAGAATAAACGTGTTAACAGTAATTTTACAATAACTTGACGTCAGAACAAATATTTCAATCATAATTACACATTTAATTGTAATGATTATGTTGACATGTTAATGGCAGTAATGTGTCACCTGTCACATTAGTTTAGTTTTAATATCATTGTTTTTAAAAGTTAAATACTACCTTGTTATATCCCTACTTTAGCATATATAGTATATGGTATATAGTGATCATGGTGTCTGTCCGTTGGTCCGTCCGTTCGTTCATTTGTCCACATTTGGGTACTCTCTTTTGTGGTGAAAATTCCTCCAAGACCACTCATTGGAATTCAATGAAACTTTCACAGAATGTTAAGTGTACTAGTTATTTAATACTTTGATTTGATTTTTTGTTTTTTGTTTTAATGAATCTGTCTGCCATAAGGCACACACTTTGTGGCAACAACTCCTCATAGACCATGAGGGGTAATAACAAAATTACCGTCAAAAACCGAAGTCCATGAGAATAAGAGACACATAAATTTAATGAATTCAATGGAATTCAATGAAACTTTCACAGAATATTCAGTACATATTGCCTTCGTGTACTAGCTATTTAACAATTTGATTTGATTTTTATTAATCAATAGGGGAGTCTGTTTACCATATGATACACACTTTGTGGCAACAACTCCCAGCCCCCTCCCCGACCACTTAGTTCCGTGAAATTTATAGTGCAGTTCATAAAAATGCAGATTTTCCATCAGCGTAAAATGTTTAACTATGCTCCGAGCTGTTGGACATGTTTTTTTTACTATTAGATCATTGCAAAATGACCGATTTTCGTAAAGGATCTAGGCTCAACTTGCTTCATACTTTCCATATAACTTGAATTAAATTGACTTCAGTTATAAAGAGGAGGCGATCCAAATATGATTTTTCAATTGGATAAATGTTAAACCATGTTTTCCTTATATCCGACTGAAATGAGCGTTCTTTGGAAAAAAACCTCCCATACATCATCCCTATACGGTTAAGTTAAATTTTCTATAATTTGTCCTGAGGATATGATGAATATGATGGGTCAAATGTTAACCTATGTTAGCGCTGGCGACCATTTATTGAAAATTTTTATTAAAACTAAGGAGTATCTCCCTCAAGCAAAGCTCTGTCTTTGTCTAATTTTTGCTTTACATTTAGGTCATATTGGTTATTTGTTCTCTGTCAGTTTGTAAACATCTTTTAGTGTCTGGTCTTCCAAAACAACGGCAGTAGAATACCGAAGGAACAAAGCACAAGATTACATAAATCAAAGTCCTGAGATAAGGCAAAAGCAAGACCACTAGAAGACGGAAGACCAAAGACACCACATGCCCACAAAACACACGAACATTACATATACAACACAAAAAACTAAAGCACTAACAGTGTGAACTCTCAAAAAACAGAGTGATATCAGGTGCTCCGGAAGGGTAAGCATGTCATGCTCTGTATACAGCACCCGTCACACTGTCAGTGGGTCAAAACCGGTACTGTCAAATCCGGGAGGACTTGAATCTAGCTGAAAATGTCAGTTTTCATTTGTGACACTGACATTTCATATCTATCTATGATGTCGTGGTAACGGCCATGAAATTTCTGAAGGGACGAAAGTAACAACGGCTGAACATATCTCCGAATCAGCAGTTTTTGTGACAGTGCTTTTGCTATTTCCACAAAGTAAGTGTCTGAACTAGTTTTTTAAAGACTTGATTTTATTTGATTTTAATATTTCTTTATTGAATCAATTGGGGAGTCTATCTGCCATAGGGTATACACCTTGTGGGAACAACTCCAATCAGTTGAATTCAATGAAATTTTCACAGAATGTTTCGTACATATTTCCATTGTGGAGTAGCTATTTAAAAATTTGATTTGATGATTTATTTTTTGGGATAACCTGTCGCCATGGGGTAAACACTTTATGTTGACAACATGTTGACACTCAGTGATATATTGAATGAAACTTTCACAGTACATGTTGCCATGCTGCATTAGCTATTGCATTTTTTCTTATTTCATTTGAATTTTTAATAAAGGGGGAGTTTGTCAGCCTTAGAGTACACATTCTGTGGCAACAATTCCTCCGAGACCACTCTCTAGAAACTTTCACAGAATGGCCAGTAGATATTGTTATCTGATTTAATCTGTCCGCCATAGGGTACACATTTTGTGGTGATAACTCCTCCTGGACCGCTCATTGATATTCACTGAAACTTTCACAGAATGTTCAGTATATATTGCCATTGTGCATTAGCTGTACAAAAATTTGACTTGATTTTATTTATTTTTTGTTATACTCTGGGTCGGTAAACATTTATTAGGGTGTCTGTTCGTTCGTTTGTTTGTCTGTCAGCCAAAGTGTACACACTGTTTGGCGCGACAACTCCTCCTAGATCACTCAGTGGTTTTCAATGCAATTTTTGCAGAATGTTCGGCACATATTGCCATTGTGCACTAACTATTTAAAAATTTGATTTCATTTGAAGTTTTTTTCTGGATCTTTTTATTCTGGAATCAAATGGAGGAGAGGGGAAATATATTGGCTTATTTTGCCTTCAATTTAGGTCAAGTTGGTTATTTTTATCTATCAGCTTAATATATAGTTTTTTCGGTTTATATCTTCTAGATCTTTTGATTTGATCTTTACTGAAGAAACATTATTTGTCGAAGAGGCCAACTGCAGAAAAAAATTACAGTTAATCCGGTAATATAATATTTATACATTAGAATAACTGTTGTCAGTCTATCAGTCAATGATAACCATTTCAGCGAGGTAAACAATTGATTTTTAAAGTTGCATAAAAATCAGTCTTGAATATTCTTTCAGCTCTATGCAACTGTTTTTTCTTTGAGAATTTTATTTTAACACAGCTTCCTATACCTGGCAATAATAGCCAAAATAAGGTAGCATATGAACTATAAATTAACTGTTGTACATTTGTTGGTGAATATGACTTTATCTGAGAAAAAAAAAGAGATATTTTAGAGGAAATATTTTCTTCCAAACGTTTAGATTTTATCTGCACTGAAGAGACATAGTTTGTCGAAATGCGCATATGCTGAAAATAAAATTCACAATTACTTCGGTATTAAGTTATTTAAAGATACTATATACATGTTCATTCCAACTTTAATGTTTCATCAATGTTAATACCACGTAGTATGAATGAACATTATAAATAAAATCATCAGTCTTTGCGTAGAACCTTATAGCCCCAAAACTGAACCATGTAGAAAACCATGTCTTATGAAAGTCACACTATGCTACCCCTTCTATTTCAACAGCAAATAAAATCAATTTTTCTACAACATTGTAAATTCAAATTTTTGTGGGTTACAAAATCAAATGCTGTACATGTATAAAAATCTACAAATACACTTCCAATAATTCCATCGTCGTGCATCCATTTCAATAACCCATAGGTTTTGTTAGAATGCCCATGTCAAAAACTTGACTGTGATAATGGTATACAAAATAGTTTAGATCTTAGATGTTTCTCAAAAACCTTTGATAAAGTACAAAGCACAGATATTGGGGGCGATAATTTGAAGAAATATTTGTTGCCTCTCCTTTCTGTAAAGCTGTTACACTTCTATTTATTTTAGGACCGACCATATGATATACTTTTCTTAATGAAGTGTAATTGAAGAGGACTTAGTTTTAAATTTTCGGTTAGATAAGATACTTAGAGCTCAAATTTACACATGGCAACTCTACTACTATTATAAACGTGTGATCAAGCAAATTTGTTGCTTCACTCACACATGTTTACTAGTTGTTATATGTTATACGTTTCAACATAACCGGGCCATTTGCGATTTTCAATTTTCGGGAAATCTATATTTGAGTCCCCTATCAAAAGCATTTCTTTGTTTTTATAAAAAAAAAAAACCTTAAAATTGATCGATTCAATCCCGAGTTCCTCAAAGAGTAAAGCTTATTGTTGAAGGCTTCATGGTGACTTCAAGATGAAGAACAACAATAAAAGCATTGTTCCAATGATTGTTTTGCAATGTATTTGTAGAGACATTGTCTCATGTGAATTTACTCCATATTCCTTCATTGATTATTCCTATCATTATTTACGTTTGTTGTTCTTGTGCGGTTCCCTTGTGGGTTGTTGCATGTGATTATGATTTTCTGCAATTGAAGGTGTTTCCTGAGCATTTAATGTCAGATAAACAGAACAAATAAAACAGCTCAGATTTTGGAAATTCTACGTCTAACAACAAAGTCTGCAGATTTATTGAAGGATATTTTGATATTAAGGATATTTATATTTTATGCTTTATTGCCACATATTGTTTTACAAAAACTACAAACTTCCACCATCCTTACATTTGATTTCCGGGTATATTATATTGTTCGTATTATTTGTGGCTACCAAAGAAAATATGCAGGAACCTGTCAAAAACACAGTCAAAAGACTGTAAGCCAAGAAACAAAGACATCATATAAGTACGGCACAGAAGAGAAGAATCGGAATACACAAACGAACAACATAGACCCAATTAAAACAATGGGTGACATGAGGTACATTGGTAGAGTAAGAATCACCTGTTTTTTATACATTGAATTTTGTCAATTCCGGTAATGAAGTCAAATCAAGTATTGGGAAGTAAAAAACAAACTTCAGTTGTTAAAGGAAAATATCTGTTGCCAACTGTGGAAAGTGAAATCATCGCATTTGGCATGCAGCTTAGTTTTTAGAAAACCTCAAATTGAAGACGAAGATTAAAGAATGATGTCCATGTGGAAGTATCTATAGTATATTAATTTTGAGGTCTTTTGGATATATAAGATGAAAAGAAAATCAACAATGCGAGAACTCTTAGTAACCAAAAAAATCATCTAGATAACGAAAGTTGAAATTCGTGGATAAGGCTGGTTTGTGTGTCCATTTTGAAGAATCCCTCCTCATAATAGTGGAGAAAGAGATCGGCTTAAAGAAGTGAACAGTTTCTGTCCATTACTATACCAATAGACTATTGAAAATTATTATGCTTCCTGTAAGAAACTGCATTAATAGTGTCTGATATACTATTTTGGCATAGTATACGTACAGCCATGCACTATGCCTGTTAAGTGACTTTGAAGGCGGAGCTACAGTACTGTCAATCAAATAGTGATGAAAATTTTACCTGTAGGGATCTACTGTCTTAATTTGGTAATATTTCTTATAAGATAAAGTTTTTACCCCACTTGTGACCATTCATTTTACTTATCTCTTCATTTTATATCATGAAATAAATGAATTTTTGAGATTTGACATAAAAAGTTATTTTTCAAATTTCCATGACAACATGTATTTGAAATACAGAAATTTTAAACTGACAGTAACTAAATGAAAAGAACAGCTATTTATTAACTTGGAAATTGAAATAAATTGATGAAAATAAATGACACAGTCAGGGTTGAATACACATAGTGCACTCCCCTTCGGGTCGTGCACTATGGCCTCAACCCTGACCACTATTTTGGCATAGTCATTGCTAAACACAATGTTATTATCATAACAATGCCTTTAAACTGGACAAGTTGTAATTTGTGATTAAGAAATTTTTAATACGACTTTGACACGAATTGTTTCTTGTTTCATTCGCAGTATAATTCCTTTTGCTAATACAACGTCAAATTTCATTTGTCAACGTCATGAGCAACAAAGAAGTCATTTTCTGGCCCGTTAATACACTCTGAGGTTAAATAGTGCAATATATGGTTTCGCCAAATTCAGTAACAACATTCTTTGAAGTTCAAAGGATTGGAATTATTAGAAATATTAAAAGTAATTTTCACTCACAAACTCCACATAAAGTCTTCGGACTTAATTTATTTTATGAGTGAGTCGGCCGCGTTTACACATCGATAAAATCCTCCCTATTATAATGTGTACACTGATGTGACTCTGTCTCATATACCTTTACCCAACTTCTCACACGTCAATAAAACACACACTGCGACAAAACAAGAAAATTTATAGAGCAAGAGTCGCTCACGTGTCATCAGTCATTACCACAAAAGTAACAAAAACGGTATAAAAACACCATTCCCAAAGGAAAATTATGTGTCTTAGAAAAATATGGTTTCATTGAAACTATACAGGGTTCATTACCTACTGTGTTGGTATGATAGTTGCCTTTGTTCTTAGAAATAACTTGTTTTTGAAGAAATTAATAATATCTGAAGATGCTTAAATATGTCAAATTATGGCATATCTTAATTGTTAAATGCTAGCGATGCTTCATAATTTTGATCATTTTGTGCAGTTGTCTTTTTTGAAACATTGAATTCTTAGTGTTAAAATATATTCAATCCAATTAATCGTAATATATACACCTCGCCATAAGTTAAGCAACACCCTTTATTTTTGAAAATTCATTTTGGATTTAAAATATCTATAAATCGTACACAGATTCGGCGATTTATTGAACAATAATGGTAAACCTTAAGTAAAAACAATTTGAACCACCCAGTCGCATAAAGTAATGCTTAAAACGAAATAAGAAAAACAAGAGTAAAAACATAACTTTAATCAGTAAATCTGTAAAAAAGTTTGTATTTAGACTGAAATCTAATCCACTAATTGTCTCTGAATGAAATTCACTCATTGTTTATGAAACAAATATTCTATTTTGGGGTTTATTCGATGCGACAAAGTTATTATGTAATATAACCACCTAGGTTCCGATAAAGTTAATTAAACCTGCTCCTCATATACTGTTGACTCAACAACGATAGTTAACGGGGTTTATTTCCCCACTTGGTTACGGCATCACGTAATTCTTGGATATTTTGGCAAGCAGTGGTTCTGTCATTAACTTCCCGCCCAATGATATCAATAAGTTTTCAATTCGGTTCATGTCCTGTGACATTGCTGTTTGTAGGATATATTAGGTCTTGCTTAACTCTTGGCGAGGTGTATATGTTACAGTCATTTCCTTTAATTTCTAGAATTTTAGGCAATCTATAAAATGACTAAATCTGATGGGCATTGTACAAAATGCCTACAAATTGTCAGGCATTTTGTAAAATGGCTGTATTTTTTTTTCATTAAAATTGCAGAAATTGCCTAAACACTTTTAGTCAAATTCTTTAATGAACAACTGTTTGCCACAAGAATATATATATATATATATATACTATTAGTAATTTGTTTTGCGAGTATGGATTTCTCTGCTTGTTTTGCATCGAGTGCGACAGCACGAGATGCAATGCAAGCTGAGAAATCCATCCGAGTCCTTTCAAAAATTAAAACAGCATTATTGAAAATAGTGTTAACTTTTTTTTTATAGTTGGAGATAAATGATCGTCTAACAGGAAGTGAAAGTGTGAAAAATAATTAAATTTCTCATGCCTTCCTTCAGACCAAATTAAAATAATATGTTCACTGCTGAAATTTGTAATTTAAGAGTTTTCTTGTATCATGCATATGCATGTTAAGAAAGAATTTGATATTTTATCCAATGTTATTGTAATTTATGGTCATGTATTATTTTATACTGTCAGATAATTTAATGTGCAGTCTATGTACAGCCACAGGCACAAGCACTGAACCCAATATAAACCAGGTATATCAGTAGCAAAGATACCTTTAAGTGATTCAAGCTCTTTGATTACGTCTGTTGACGATCCCGCATCAATGAAAAAAAAAAATTAATATAGCGTTGTTTGATATCTATCAAGTGAAGTTCCAATCAATCCGGTTTAAAACGTACTATGAGGTATGAGTGTGTAAAAAATCTTCCAACTCTAATACCTTTTTTTGTGATTTTGACTGAATAAAGAAACGTGTGAAAGTTATCATGAATTACTGTAAAACATTAAAGTATAGAACCTCTCACTAATAGCTATCGGTATGTTCAGTGTGTACACACTTGCCCGATTAAGCACAATTGCTAAAATAAATTCGCATGGCATATCTTAGGTCGTAAACCTAAACTGACCTAAGACCATCTAAGCAAAGATGTCCTAACTTTAGTTTAAGTGCTGTTTTTATTATTGATTAGATTAGGATAACAAAATTTAGAGGCATTTTAATGCCATGAACGGGAAGAAATCATTTCAAAAATATTTTAGAAAATAATGACATCGATTGTGAATATAAAACAATTAATTGCAGTTGGTTTTATTAAAATTTAATTGCATTCTAATGATTTATATAAAAAAAAATATGAAAGAAATTTATGTTTTTGGTTTTGTCCAAAACTTTGGATTAATTTTGAGATGTATCCTAACTTAGGAGATGTTCAATGAACCCACTTATGACTAAGATTTTTCATAAGATGATCTTAAGACATGTCTTAGTCCTGAGACACATTCGATGACACAGGCCCAGGATTTCTTGATAAACTCCATTTGCTTTAAAGACTATTTTTTGCTATTTAAAACTGACACGTAAATATTTATGTGCAATGAGTAGAGACCAAAAAAGGTTTCAAACAAGCTTTAAGATATTCTAAGTAACAAAGCAATGATATCAATGGAAACCATTAAAAAGACAAGAACAAGATTAAAACTTACAAAATGAAAGTCTATAATAAATGCATTTTAACACAAATCTTATTTTTACTTCAGTGTTGTTGAAACTAAGATGGTCTATAGAGCTTATCCAACAATGAATCAATATTTGAGTTGTTTATTGAATACTGTGAAAAAAAAGCTTATCAAAACTCTGGTGTCAATTACTTTTGGAGGGTGAAAGATTCTTTTTACGTTTTAGATAAACTACAATGAATTCACAGATATATTCATAGGTATTCCCATGGGTACAAACACCTCATTGCAGATCTTTTGCCATTCTGTTACGAAGAATTCTTAATGAAAAATCACACAAAACAGCGATTAATTTATTTCTTTTTCGATGATAACATAATTCGAAATACTGCCCTTTTCCTGATCTAAGTATCATTATTGATTATGGTAATATAAAAACTTTAATATAACTAAATACAGAAGTTACTGTAATAAAATAACAAAACACTGAAGCTACTGTTATTTTTGTTTATGCATATGCGCATTTCGAATACTTATGTCTCTTCAGTGCAGATCAAATCAAAACTTTTGGAAATCCATATATCGAAATATGTGTGAAATCTGACAGAGAACAAATTACCAAGAGAATCTTAATAGGAAAGCCAAAATCAGCTAAGGACAGAGCTATGTAAGAAGGAGATACTCCTTAGATTTAAATAAAATTTTCTTAAATTTAGATATTGAAAGTCTCAAAATAAAATCGGATTTCGGACAAGCACCGAAATACTGGCTACTGGGTTGGTGAATACCCTTTTGCACTAACAGTCCACCAGCAGAGGTATCGACCCAGTGATAACAAATAACAAAATACCGAAGTTACTGTTATTTTTGTTTCTGCATATGCGCATTTCGAATATTATGTCTCTTCAGTGCATATCAAATCAAAACATTTGGAAATCCATATACCAAAATATGTGTGAAATCTGATAGAGAACAAATTACCAATAGAATCTTAATAGGAAAACCAAAATCAGCTAAGGACAGAGCTATACAAGAGGGAGATACTCCTTAGATTTAAAGAAAATTTTCTTAAATTTAAATATTGCAGATTTCAACATAAAATCGGTTTTCGGACAAGCACCGAAAAACTGGCTACTGGGTTGGTGAATACCCTCGGGGACTAACAGTCCACCAGCGGAGATATCGACCCAGTGATAACAAATCACAGCATACCGAAGTTACTGTTACTTTTAAATCTGCATATGTGCATTTCGAAAACTTATGTCTCTTCTAAAAGGAATTATTTTGATTTCACTATTACTAATTTCCCTTTAATTGATGGCGACATTCCTCTAGCTCCACCCTACCGGGTGTATATTTCATAACTGGTACGATTCGCGTTTGTTCTACTCTTAACGATTTTAATTAAAATTACCATACTATTGCAGCCAAACTTTTACAACAAGGTTATAGATTTCATAAGTTGTTGAACACATTTAAGAAGTTTTATTATTGATATGAAGATTTGATATCTAAATCTGACGTTACTCGCAAACAGCTTATTACTAGGGACATTTCTGATCATTATTTTTACGGAAATGTTGTTAAAAATTCCAGAAACTGTTTCAAAACCCAGGAAACTTGGACGTATATTACGTTCTTTACGTAATAGGGAATATCGACAAGATGTTTCCTTACATCCGTTAATTTGCTTTAGATCAAGTGACCTCAAAATTTTATACATACTGGCCTATCAATGATACTGCCGATGTCTACTGAAGTATATGATTATTCTCCACCAAACCCTTCGGGAAGTTTTGAGTTTAGTTTTCTTCCGTATTGCGATAGTGTTTAACCAGCAGACTACATTCCCTCAGGTAGCCGGCAGATTAGCGGCGAGCACCCCTTGATCAATCTTTCAAAAATACGTATTGTCATTTTCTCTGCTTTCAAGATTGTTGTCATCGATTTGGTAGTCTTCCTGTATTGGGTTTATTCGAATGTTTATTACACTAAAGGGAATCGGGACATATAAAGGTGAGGTTTTGGGTACCCATAAACCGGTTTAACTCTACTGCTGGCTTTTGCTAGTACCGGTACCACTTTCCTATCGTTGTTAACGTATGTCTATTTGTGGATGTGTGTGTGTGTGTGTTTTCTGTGTAGTTTCCTGACAAATTGTAGTATGTAATTGTAATTTTGAGCCATTGTAGATGTTTCCTGTTATCATTTGTATTACATATGACTATTTTGGCATAGTACATTTACATGTGCTATGACTTTCACGTGACTTGGAGGCCCAGCTACAGAATTGTAAATCAAATAGTGATTAAAGTTTTAACGCATTCCCCGTTTCCCTTCTTTTTTCTATTAAGTTTTATTTGACATTATGTTTTGAAGGGTCAAGTTTTAACCCTACTTATGACTATTCATTTTAATTGTCTCTTCGTTATAAACTATGAAATATGAATATTTGAGATATGCCATAAAAAAGTTTTTTCTAATGCAACATTTTGAAATGTGTGAATTAAGTTGCAGTAACTAAATGGCAAGAACATGTGTTAATTAACACGGTAATTGTAATAGAAACGAAAATTATTGATAACAGCATACAAATAACATTGCGTTTAGCAATGACTATGCCAAAAAAGTGGTCAGGGTTGAGTACACGTAGTGCACTTCTTCGTGTCGTGCACTAATGTCTTAACACTGACCAGTATTTTGGCATAGTCAGTGCAAATAATATTGTCCTGTTCCCATGGTTTAACTACATAACTATAAAACAAAGAAATAGCAAAGGGAATAATATACCCCTCCTCATTTCAGATATTATGTTGTACTAATAACCTCTATCTTTACGGTTGGACATTTGTTTGGTCGAGTTAATCTCTATTGAGAGATTTTTTATCATTCTGTAATTTTGTTTTTGTTTGCCTTTTCTCAGTTTTGTAGTCCACATTTTATCATGAAATAAAATACATGAAGAGAGTTTAACCTTAACCTTGTAGGGCATAACAAGTCCAAGAAGAGAATTCGCATTTTTGTAAGTTTTATGGCATATGAATGTAGTTCCTCATGTCCTTCCATCCCGCATACCCTCACAATTGGTTTTCTTTGCATTTTAACATAACTAAAATATTTACTTGATTTAGTATGTGAGGTATCAATCCGGTTTGAGTTTCGTTAGGTTTTTTTCATAAAGTAAACGTCTCAGGAATTAAGAATTTCATAAAATAATATTTTATATATCGTATAATTTTCATATCAAATCACGATCCTTTGATTTTTGTTATAGTGTGCTAGATTTATTTCTGGCTGACAATATTGTTGTTCGGACACAGCTGATTTATAAAAGCTATTTACATCCACATCTTTTCCAATTTGGCAATATGGAATTTGATTTTACCCATTATTGAAATACTATCCGTGTAATGGGTGCCGTATACAAAGCAGGACATGCTTACCCTTCCTGATCACCTGAAGTCACTTATTTTTATAGTTCACACTGTGAGTGCTTCAGTTTTTTAGTGTTATGTTTATGATAATCGTTTGTTGTTTGTTGGCATGTCGTGTCTTTGGTCTTCTGTCTCGTGGTCTTTTCCTAGTTTTTGAAATAGGATTAATGCAATCTATTTGCGCTTTGTTCCATCCTACCACCCTTGTTTTAAAGTGCGTACGTACAGTTTGTATAAAATGCCCACAATTGCAAATCATAGACAATTTTTGCAGGATGAGGGGGTCAAATTTTGAAATTTTAAAAACAGGGGAGAAATTCTAATCTAATGAATGCGTTTTTTTTTCTGTTATCTCAACAATAGTATCCTTATATTCTTTTTTTCTTCAGCGACTACTCTGTTTGAGTGTTATCTGCATAAGTTTCGTAGAGCCTCGAATAAGTTGCGGTGTCTCGCGAAATATTATTTATTTGCATCTGTTTTAGAAAAAGATATGCCAAATAAATGTTATTTACAATGTTTAAAAGAAAAAGATATGCCAAATAAATGTTTTTAACAATGTTTAAAAGAAAAAAGAATAAAGCAAAAAATATTGATTCAGGATTAATATTATCGAATATGATATTTAATCATATTTTATTCCAAAAACTAAAAGATCTTGATTTGAAGAAATCATTTAAAAAATGATTTTCTAAAACACAGAATTTCAGGAACATCAACTCCAAATTACGATGAACCAATCTAACCTATCTAACGTATCTGATTTCACGCAAGCATCGGATCAGACTTGTGAGGCAGTTTAGTTAATATAAGAGATTGATGTAAAAATTAGAATATTTTGAGAAATATTCAACTTTAAGTTCAGTCATTATTAAAATACACCAAAATTAAATTTAGCTGTTAAAGTATACTTTATAGGGCTTTTAAAATGACTGCAATGTATGGTCCCCTTACGTTCGTTCGTACCTTTCGTCAAAATGTTAGAAATCTCTTATATTACCATTCTTACTCTTTTTTAAACAGGTGCTTTCTCTTTAAGTGAATACAAGACACGTTCATAGTGCTTACATATGTATTTGCGTCAATCTTATCTGACAAAACAACTAATTAGCAAAAAATTAGGTTGAGGTTGTTCCAGCTCGAACAATGATGGTCGTTGTTTTGATAATAACGATATAGATCCGCGCAAACTCTTTATTTGGTACTTTTGTTTTGCTTTTTATTCACTGTACATAATTATTGGGAATGACATTTTTTTTTAAAAAAGTTGTTGTTGATCGTCGTTTCCTGCACTAATAAGGAAAGCCGTTTAATCAGTTTAATTTAACGAATAGGTATCATTTTGTAGAATCCATAATCACAGATCTTATTATTGCAACTTCTCATTTGTTTTGCTAGATAATTAAGCATCGGTCGACATTGAAAACAAAAAATAATAATAATAAACTTTATTGAATTATTTTTGGGACATTCCTGTAAAAAATTTTTTTTAAAAATAGTTAAATAAAGCAGGATCGGGTTTTTCGCCGAAATTGAAAACTCGCATGAGAAACCTTTTTCTCATTGATAATCTATTATCACGGCATCTAGAAAACTGTCTCTGGATAGGTAAGCAAGCAAAAGAGATACCAATGTGACGAATTATGCGCCACTTTTAACCAATTCTTCATCAGGATCCAGAAATAATTCAAGTGAGCATGAATATATGTTGATTTTACCACGGGTTTGCCCTTTATGCCTTTATTTTACCCCTCGCATACGCATGGGGTAAAATATTTGCCATAAAGGGCCAAATCGTGGTAAAATCGCCGTATATTCACGCTCCCTTGAATTATTTCTTAAATATTCTCACATCGTTTTCATATGGCGTCTACATTTCAGCGCCTGTAATGTAAATCGATTTTGTCAACAGAGCAACATTATTGTCTAAAAGCCAATGTTGTTTCAATACTTACTACAAAAGTTTTTACGGTCGTTTTACAGTCGTTCCAATAATTCGACAGTTCGTTACGACGTTTCTTTTTGTAGTTGAATGTCTACAGATATTCTTGAAATGCACAACAAGAGTTTGAAATTTGAAAATTGATTCTATTTCAGACTATGGTTAGTTTCCTCAAAATGGCAAGACTTTTAATTTTTGAAGTTGACATTATTATCTTGTGGACCGTTAGGTGACATCTGTTACCCAGATAACAACAGGGACTTCTCGTCACAATTGAAGTTGTTTTTCCTCTACTGGATTTAACTTACTACCGGAATTGAAATGTCTAATACGGTGGGTGTCTTATCAGAAACTGATTCTCGCTTGCTTTGCATACATGTACAATTATAAATATTTATTTAGCAAATTTTTTGAACAAATGAAAAACACTGATCACTTTTCGGTAAATTTCCGGAAACTCTTCAATAAAAAAAGATTTGTTATCTTCTTAGCTGCCATATTTTTGGTGAAATTTAGTAAAAAAAAAATAATGAGGTTGCAATATTCTGATTGTTTTTTTGTTTTTGTTTTTTTTTAATTCCTTAAACAATATCAAGTTTAAGCCGTCATTTTTTGTACCAAGCAATTATACTTTTTGAATATGGTTCAGTAAAGTCAATACTAAATTAAATCTAAATGACTCGATTTCAAAAGCTTTTGATAAGAATTTTGCTATTTTTTTTTATTCTCAAAGGCAATTGTTTTGTGATATAGTTAGACACCATTGTCTGGACACAATTTAGTGAAAACAGTCAGTTAGTATACCTCCATGAACGAAGTTCAGGAGGTATATAGGAATCACTTTGTCCCGTCTGTCCTACTGTGTCTGTGATAGCAAAAAATAATTTCGTAACAGTTTTCTCAGTAACTACTCATCACTGCAACCGCAAGTAGCGATTTCAGGAATGCCGGACATCTACTTCCTGTTTTCCGACTTAGTTTATTTTTGAGATATACATGTATTTTGTCAATCGTAGAAATTTTTTGTAACACTTTTCTCAGTAAGGGACCGACCATTTACCTTGAAAAGGGGGGGGGGGGGGCTATGGTTTTTTTTCTAAAAAATATTTTGGATCTGATTTTATGTGAAAAAAATATTTTGGCTGCCAAAATGATGAAAAAAAAATTTCTGAATGAGGCTTTCTGCCCCCCAAAATAATGTTAATTTTGAAAAAAATATTTTGTTGATACGCGCGCAAAAAATAAACAATTTGTTTTTCTGTCCAGAAAAAAAAACATACCCCCTTCCCCTTTCAGGTTAAATGGTCGGTCCCTAACTACTCATCACTGCAACTTGAAATTTTGTTTGCAAGTTTAGAATATCATATACCCCAAGTAGCGATTTCAGGATTGCCAGACATCTACTTCCTGTTCACCGACTTAGTTAATTTTCGAGATATTTTGTCAATCGTAGAAACTTTTCGTAACAGTTTTCTCACTTATTACTCATCGCTGCAACCTGAAATATTGTATGCAAGTTTAGAATGATGTCCTATACCGCAAGTAAAAATTTCAGGATTGCCGAACATCTACTTCCTGTTTACCGACTTAAATAATTTTCGAGATCTATTGTCAATCGTAGAAACTTTTCGTAAATTCTCTGTAACTACTCATCACTGCAACTCGAAATTTTGTACTAAAGTTTAGAATTATGTCTTATATTGCAAGTAGCGATTTCAAGATTGCTGGACATCAACTTCCTGTTAAAACCTTTAGCAGGTAACAAAAATTGTCTATTGATATTAAAGAAATACTTCTACAGTTCTCAGTGTCCATAATATACATGTTAATATTTTACAAAGGAAAATTTAGAATACCGACTTAATTCATTTTCGAGATCTTTTTACGCAAATTTCACAAAATTTTTAGTACACAATGGAATTGTGCAATTATAACTATTTTCCTGTGAAAATTACCTGTATATTGGGGATCTTCTTCTCCAGTGGGGAGTTGGGGATCATTTTGTGGCCCTCCAGGCCACAGTACCTCTAGTTTTTAATATTAAGATGACTTACAAAGGGTTATTTGGTAAACTTTCTGAAATTCTCTTTAATATTTTACAAGGAATATGAAATAATTGAACATGAGACCATAACACATATGTTTACTCCAATTGCAATAATTTTAATGAGCTGTATGGCCATTTCGGAAATTAATTCCTCATCAGCAGCATTAGAGCCCAAACAAAAAAAAATATTCAAAAATTGTTTAAAATGCATAAAACCAAACGAAATCCGAATAATCAGTAATATCAAATATAGCTATTGACGAAACTACGATGGAGGGAGTTAATCATTCGGTTTTAGAATTTACATAAATTTAGATAAAAGTAATTGAACAAAGTGTACACATGAGATATTATCTCATGTAAAAGTACACCATATCTAAGAAAAATAAAGAGCATACATCTCTACCACGGGAAATTGTTTTACCAACTCCACACCGCAATAAAAGACAAACTCCTGTATTGAATATTTTACGAAAGGATATGGAGTAAATGAACATGAGACCATATATTTCAACTCAAACTGCAATAATTTTAAGGAGCTGTATGGCCATTTCGGAAATTAATTCTTCATCAGCAGCACTAGAACCCTTTTTTCCTTATAAGCTACAAATTGTAAACAGTTATTTTCAATGATTTAAAAAAAAGATTTATTTCCCCTAACGAAAAATGTGCAATTCAGTTGAAGATATATATTTTAACAAATCTTTAAGAGTTTTTTGAGAATTCATATCAGATTTAACCCACTTGTTGAGTGTAGGTTACCACATTATATCGTTAGGCCACCTTTGACTGCATCAAGTAATTAAAGTTTAGGAAGAGAGAACCGAACCTTCAGTCCAGAAATTAATAATAAAAGAAGAAGGACAACGTCAGAAACACCAAGAAACAAAGACATCACATGAGTATACGGCACTGAAAAGAAAACTGAAAACCCAATTATAAAGATGAAAAACACGCACATTGGGAGATTAAAAATGAGGTTTGCTGTGTGGCTAGCAGATTCAGCAAAGTTTCTCTTTAAGGGTATTTTATGCTGATTAGGTAACAAGTAGAAAGATGACCTCATCCTGCCTTTGTGAAATAATATTTATTAAATGTCTATTTAGTTTTTGTTATGAATGGTAAAGCAAAGGAAAGCATTAAAATATGTTGTGATGCAAAGTAACACAATTTTTTTCTAATGGACTACTGGAACATCTTTTTTTCGGAAATCGCCATCATCAAAGAATCAAATTCTGCTCAAGTCAACTCTTTGGCGACACTACCTGTCGATTTTCAATTGATGAAAAGAATTAAGGATGTTAACTGAAGCTTGTAGTTTAACAATCTCTCGTGTATTTCCAAGGGAGAAATGTAGCTATGAAATTCTTTATTTGTACAAAATCTGAACAAATATATTGGCAAATGGGGGTAAAAACAAAATTACCGAACAGAAATGTCAAGAACAAAAGTGCATGACGCCAAAACACAAATCAGGTGGAAACCAACGCAAAAATTGTCTACCGCAATGGTCCTGACTTTACGAAAGCGTATTGATGCCACATGAAGAAAAAAATATCTCGTAATTATAGTGAATAGCAACTGGTTTGTCTTTAAATCTTTTTTTCGCAACATCTTTTATTGCTCTAAATGTAAATACATTGTGTGTGTTGGAGAAACCGAGACCATGGTCAAGACAAGGATGCATAATCACTTCACCGATGTACGAAAAAAAATTTAAAGACAAACCAGTTGCTATTCACTTTAATTTTCCTGGCCATTCAATTGACAATTTCAAATATGTAGGAATAGAAATCAGTAGAAAAGAAAATCAAGCATATAGACAAACAAGAGAATACCTTTTTATAAAAATATGTAATATAAAACAGGAAGGTCTTAATATAAAACAGCAACTCTACAATGGCGTTTCTATCTTTTTCTATTCATCAGCATTTTTTGCTGTTAACAATTTGTGTAAAGTATCAAGATCAAGATTAACGTTATCTGTGACGTAACATTGTTTATTCTTTATCTAGTGACATTTTTGTTTTGCATCTGATGAAGGCCGCTGTGTCGCTGAAATATAATGCAAATGCTTTGTTCAATATCATAATGGAATGCACCTTTCATATCTTGTCCCGTTTGGTGTCACCACTGCACTATCAGGTTTTGTTCTGTGACGTCGTGATTCCGGGAAAATTCACGCACAAGGAACAATTTGTGAACATGCGTGTTATACCACTTTTCCCGCGAGTTACCTGATAGTGCAGCAGCGACACAAATCGGGAAAAGCAGGAAGGTGAATTCCATTATGAGATACTATGTCATAAATATTGTCTCGTATTTATGCGATAATTATCTCATAATTATATGAGATATTTTTGTCTTCATGTGGCATCAATACGCTTCCGTATGACTTGGACTAGGCATTTCAAAAGAAATCGTGGTTCAAACCTGTTTTATGGCGAGCCAAACCTGTAAATTAGTTTACTTTGTTTATTTGCAAAGTTATTTTTCTTTTTCTTAAACAAATATTTTACAGAACATGGTTTTCCATCAGTAGTTAACCTACGATATTTTTTGCGTATTTCTGATTGCGGTTTTATATTATTTTTTTTTCTCAGTGGGTAGAATCAACAAGTGAAACAAAGTGAAATAAAAAAAATAGAAGATTTATGCCATAAATTCCGCTATCTTTGTTGCTGTTCAAAGACATTGTAGACATCGATACAATGACGAACAAAATGTATAATAACCTTTTAAGCTTTAAAAATGAATTATTCGAAATAACTGTTATCTAATTAAAATGAGATTATTCATTTGTTATTGCTTCTATAAGACTTCTAAGAGCACCCTGCAGTCTAATTAATGTTTGTCGACAATCCCGCATCCATGACCAGCAAAGGTTTGTAGCGTTGTTCGACATTTAACAAAGAATTCCGCTCAAACCGGGGGCCGGATATGAGGTATGAGCAAAGCTCATTGTTGAAGGCCTGATGGTGACATCAAGGGGAACAACAACAATAAAAACTTTGGTCATTTGCTTGTTTTTACCATGTATTTGTATAGTCTTTGTCTTAAGTACATTTAATCCATATCATATCATTTACCATTTACGTCTGGAGTTTGTCTCTCCTGCAGTGTTGAGTCCGTAAAAAGATTTCACATACGAGAGACGTATGCTCTCTATATATTTTAGTTATGGTGTACTTGTTTGTGAGAGAATTTCTCATATGGTGACTTCAAGATGAAGAACAACAATAAAAGCGTTGTTCTATTGCTGTGTTTTACCATGTATTTGTAGAGATTTTGTCTCATTTGCATTTACTCCATATCCCTTCATTGTTAATACGATGAAAAAAGTCAAGTTTTGGCATCTATTTTTGTAATTTCGGAAACTTATTCTGACCACATGTTTAGAGTATGTACATCTCATTATTTAATAAGGCAAATTTTCTTATTATCGACTTGATGAGTGCCCTGTGTTTGTCTATACATATATATATTGTAATCGTCCACTAACTTAAGAGGTTAGTGCCTCTGTCGGGCAACGGATGGCAGTGATTGTAGAGCACCTTGCAAGTTTACTTAATGTTTGTTGACAATTCTGCATCCATGACCAGCAAAGACATTGATGTAGCGTTGTTCGACATAAAGCAAAGAATTCTACTCTAACTGGTGCTAAAGAGGTCGTCTTGAACATAATATGAGGTATCAGCAAAGCTCATTGTTGAAGGCCTCATGTTGACTTCATGATGAAGAACAACAATAAAAGCATTGTTTTTTTTTGCTTGTTTTTACCATGTATTTGTAGAGACTTTGTCTCATGTGCATCTACTCCATATCCTTTCATTTATCATTCGCTCAATAATGTTCTTTCCTTAACAAATTCATTTGTCACTATAAAGATAAGTCAGTTTCATTTTTCAGTGGAGCTTTGAACTCTCTCTCTCTGAGCATACTTTCATATGAACTCCGCGTCTTCCAGGGCAATCGATGGCGTTCTCAGTTTTTGGGTGCTTTTTGTGATTTTCGTGTGTATTGTGGGCGTGTAGTGTCTTTGGACTCTCTGTCTTCTGGTGTTCTTGTTTTTGTCTTGTCTCTGTACTTTGATTAGTAATCTACTTGCGTTTGCTACTTTGCTATTTATTATCGTTGTTCCTTAAAGGTGGCAATAATACAGTTTACAATTGTATAATTAACAGTCATAATGACCGAGGTGGGGTGCGACAATTTCGTTATTAATGTAAATTGCATTTATTTTGTTTAGATGCGACAAGGAAGTCAATATGCACCTTTCTGAAGTTAATGTTTTATTGCATTGATTACGTACATGTAATTAAACCACTTAATATATTAAATGTCTTTGTCATGAATAAGGACATCAAACCTAGGCCTTATTAAAAAAGTACTATCAAGATCGTAATACTGATAACAACAGTTGATTCAACAAATATATTTCCAATAAAACAATATGTACCGACATGTATGGCGCGGTATCAGGGTCAAAAATAATTAATTACGTATATACAAAAATAATAACGTATATACGAAATTTGATTTACGTATATACATAATTCGATTTACGTATATACACAAATAATTATGTATATACGGAATTCGATTTATGTATATACAGAAATAAATACGTATATACGGAAATAAATACGTATATACGGAATTCGAATTACGTATATACAGAAATAATTACGTATATACAGAAATAATTATGCATATACGGATTTAATTTTGTATATACTTAAAAAAACCTGGATATCCAATGAAATTGCCCGTTTTAAACAAGGACAGGCTTCGTTATTCTAGTAAATTATTTTTCTGTCTTAATTAAGTATACTATTAATTGATAAAATTTTGCTATCTTAACTTTACAATTAATTTACTTGAAAATTTATTTAATATAATTGTTTCGTATTTATCTATAAAACTATGTTTTCTTTAGGGACGCAGAGGTTGGTCACATGACTAAAATATAGGGGGTTCCTTTTTCGACAAAAACCCAACCTCATTTTCTGCTTTTGACCTATACGAATGAACACAATAAGCAAGGTCTTCAAAATTAAAAAAAAAGCACTTTCCCATGGCTTTTTGAGTAATTTTGGGCTCAAAATGGTACTGGTTGGTACCTCTGTGTTCGGAATGTACCACGATCAGATCCGTAACTGACTTCAATTAGACACACCATTCACATGTGAGATGGCGGGAAGAGAACGTTCATCAGAGAGAGGAGTTGGTAGGCAATACAGTACTTTTGTGTATTGAATACAAAAAAGAATCAATATTTGAATTCACCCTTTCATCACAAATGACCAATCTAGATCCTTCCTTAAACGACTACGTGTGTTCACCTACAAAAAAGACAGAGGATAGATCAACAGGTCCGGGTTTGGGGCTACTAACCCTAAATTTTGGTAATATTGTGCCAAATGACCCTCGGGGAAATATAGCCTGTTCAAGACAGGACATAGGGTAGATACGGTGTATTTCGGACAGTAAAGTCAACATCCCAATGGCACGCCAAGCAACTGACCACGGGCAATACCCAATGTCTTTCAGAAGGGTTAAATGTTATCAAAAACCGTTATAGGAATGATAAATGCAGAAAACGCCCGAATGAAGCCAATATTACCGGCGTATTTCATCAGTAATCCACATTGTTTTAGTCGGGGAAAATCGTCCAGGATCTGGAAAATTCGTACAGAAATCTGAAAACTTCGGACAGACAAGTATATTTTATAATATATATTGTTTAAAAGAACACAGAAAAAGAGAGCGTTGCAGATAAATATAGCAAAAATGTTTGAAATGACATTTTTTACCTTTTATTTCAACATTTCTCTTATACTTTCTTGAGTTTCAAAACATTATGTCCGAAGTATACCTCTGTTGTCCGATTTACCCAGAACCTAGTCACTAGCATTTCGTAGTTTTTGTACTGGAAACAGTTTCAAAAATTATTGTACTACCACGCTTTCCGGTTGTGGCATTCGGGACGTCTTTTGCATTACTATTTCTTTGAATGACGTCATTCTCAAATAATACCGACTATCTATAAAAGAGTAAGCGATGTTCAAAATGGTCTTTCCGAATTCACCCGGTGGACAAACTTACCCTACCAGGAAACATACCATGTTCTAGGCAATGATCTTAATTTAACAGGTTTGGTACTATGCCTATGGTCCATATTGGGTAGTTTTTTTTTCCGTAGTCGTAGATCCGGGTTATTGATTTCTTCCTGGGTGAAACATTGTGTAACCTCTTGTAAATGTATGGTAAACCCCCGAGTCCTAAAATGAAATTCTCTATACCTATTTACATGAAATTAAAGTATGTGGTTCTTGGTCCCATTCAGAACACATAAAACCAATCATGGGTTTATTTGGATGATCCAAACCCGAAATAAGTGGGTCCAATTTTTCAGTGTTGCAATGCAGAGACATATAATACATGTTTTATGTGTCTCTGTCTAATGTTAACCAAATGCAGAAATTAGAGAACTTCCGAATTTCATCTCAGAGTCAGTCCAGGTAAATTTAAATGCTGACATTTGATTGGTCACTAAACTAATGTGACAACACACCGATAAAGAAAATTGACCAGTTGACCTTTTCGGTGTTAGGAACTCGCGCTTAATCATACATGTGATTCTTCCGGCGGAAGGCAAAATCTTCCGCTTTTCAGACCCCCCTCCGCGCCTTCCGTTTTGTTGTGAAATCTTCCGCTTTTTCAAAATTTCAACAACAAAATTTTTCAGTCGCCATATTTACGTTACTCGGTTGGAAAACTCCCGAGAACTCCCGAAAATTTTGTTGACAAAGTTCATTTCCGGTTATCGATTTTATGTCAAACCAGGTAAAACCCTAATTAGTGATTGATTGGGGCATGATTATGACTAATTGACAATTTTATAATTGTAATAAGGATGTTTGTGACACACGCCAGTGATTGTGTTTGACACACGCCACGGATTATTTGTTTACTACCGACTGGGGACAGAGACGTCTCTGTTGAAAAACAACTAGTCGGGCGATCTTTATTGCTTGAAAAAACTGTGGACCGACTATCAAAGGAATAAAAATTGTGCTCAGAAGTAGATTTTATGGCTTGTTTGCAATTCAAGCTGATTGAAATAAAATATTATGCAAAATGATCGAATTCATAACTTGTCAAAATGCCGAAATGTGACTTGTCGCCGAACTCTAGAACTTCAACGTCAAAGAAGTTTAATACTGCCTGGAAGAAAGATTTCAAATGATGCCAATCCAATGCAAAGGAACAAGACTACGCTTTTTGTAGATTGGTTAAGATTTGTTATGGAGGACGCAATGACCTGACCAAACACATAGAGACCCAGGCTCAGACACCAGATATAATTAAATAATATTAAATATTGGTTTTCTTTCATTACATGATTAAAAAAAA
>MJUU01058107.1:36341-57849 GCA_002080025.1 Modiolus philippinarum
GTACGTATTGTTAAATTTTACATTTTTCAATGTATCAAATTTTAACGACACAAAGATATGAAAAAGAAAGGAAATGGGGTAAATGTCAAGGAGACAACAGCCCATATCCAGGTTAAAACGACCTAAAACAAAGCATCTAGGGGTCACCGTACGGTCTTCAACACAGTGAGGAACCTCACACCATATAGCAAGCCCTAAATGGTCCCAAAAAGGTAAAAAAGTGAATAAATCAATAGAAACAAACCACATCCAATAACCCAAATATCAAGAAACTAAAATTTCATAAGAAGACACGGACAAGCCAGTCACCAACATATTCCTGACTTGGGACAGGCGCAAAAATTGCGGTGGGGTTAAACTCGTTTTCTTGGATCCAAACCCTCCCCCTATGTGTGGTGAATGGCTAAAAAATAAATACACAAAAAGACTCACAGTAAAAATCAACCTAGAAAAAAGTCCAACTTATCAAGACGAGTACCCTTACAATGAATTACATAAAACATGAAAACAATACACACAGGTACTGTGCGGACAAATGCTCGCAGTTACTGACAGCTAGCTAAGGACATAATTTCCGTTGACTAAGATATCAAGCTTTCTTACATATGAAACTTCAATTGAAATACTTCTAAATAGATTTGGTATAAAAACATCATAGTACTGTACTACGTTCTCAAAATCAGTGGCATTGTACATCTATGAATTTATTTGATTAGGTTTACAAACGGTTGTGCCTGTGCTGACAAATCATAAATAAAAAAACACATCAATTGCTGCAAATATAAACTAAATATACTGACAATTCAATTACTAAAATTAATTTATGTAAATTCTAAAGGTTTAACTCCCTCCATCGTAGTTTTGGCCTTTGCTATATTTGATATAACTGATTATTCGGATTTCGTTTGGTTTTATGTATTTTAAACATTTTAATTAAATTATGGTTTGGGTTCTAGTGCTGCTGATGAGGAATTAATTTCCGAAATGGCCATACAGCTCATTAAAATTATTGCAGTTGGACTTAACATACATGTATGTGTTATGGTCTCATGTTCATTTACTCCATACCCTTCCGTAATATATGAAGTCAAATATAATTAATAATACATATTATTTTGTCTGCATTGCAAAAATCAAAATATGGACCATTCTAACAATATTTACAATATTTAAACTATGTTTATTTCAGGTTTGTATAAAAGTCCAGCTGTAAAACTTCCACCTGTTGAAGAATTAAAGAATATTGACACTGCTTTGAGATTTAAATCTACAGATGAGGAAATTAATTATTATCATGGTAATATTAGTAATTTAGAATACAAACATACAAACTGAACTGACCGTATAGTACGACAGCTTATTCGTGCCAAGTAGAAGAAAAAAAATATAATAAAAATCTTTATAACGATTTTAAAAATCGTTTGTACGGTTTTTTTAAATCGTTTGTACGATTTTAAAATCGTTATAACAATTTTTAAAATCGTTTGTACGATTTTAAAATCGTAGGAACAATTCTTAAAATCGTTTGTACGATTTTTTTAATTCGTTTGTACGATTTTAATTTCGTTTGTACGATTTAAAAATCATTTGTTCGATTTTAAAAATCGTTTAAACGATTTTAAAAAATTGTTTGTACGGTTTTAAAAATAATTTAAACGGTTTTATAAAGTCGTTTGTACGATTTTAAAATCGTTTAAACGATTTTTTAATTCGTTTGTTCGATCTTAAAATCGTTTGTACGACTTTTCAAATTCGTTTGTACGATTTATAATCGTTTGTACGGTTTTTAAAATCGTTTTACGTTTTTTTTAAATCTTTTGTACATTTTTTTAAAATCGTTTAAACAGTTATAAAAATCGTTTGTACGATTTTTAAAAATAGCTATTTGGTTTATAAATACAATTGTATGGAGGCTTATTTGTGACATATCTGCATTCGGGAGGATAATTATCTGCCCAGATAATGATATCCGTACACAGACATAATAATTTCTAGTGAGAATGATTAAAAGTGTACTCTCGCTTACTGGCAAGTCCCATGAGCAAGCTTAAACACATGGACTGAATAGAGACAATGTTCGGTAACGAGTTCAGGTTCGAAATCGAAGGATATTACATTATTACATTACATTATTACATTACTAGCACTAAAAGCTCGTAAAGCATTATTCAAAGTCCAAAAGAGTATAAATTACCCCCATTGTAGTATTACTTTGATGCTAAAACTGTTTGATACCTTAGTTAAGCCAATTTTAACGTATAGTAGTGAGGTGTAGGGAGACTCAAATAATACCTTAATAGAAAACTCACATACTAAGTTTTGTAAATCTCTTCTTGGTCTTAGTAAAAACTCCTCAACTGGTGCTGCATTGGGTGAACTTGGAAGAATCCCGTTGCAATTGTATATAGAGCTCAGTATGATAAAGTTTTGGCTAAGAAACTTGTATTGGAAGCTTATCAATCAGAACGTCATCAAAATGTACCATCAAACTGGTTAACTTGTGTTAAAAATATATTGTGTCACCACGGATTTCAATACGTATGGTTAAATCCATCAAATTATGACTCTGACTTCATATTTGGCAGCATTTCAGAAGTAATGCAAAAGCATTACATATCCAAATGGCATTTAGAAATAAATGAAAATAAAAAACTACAAAATTACAAAATATTCAAAACAAACTTAAAAATTGAACAATATCTGTGTATTATAAAAAATCGTAAAAAGCGATCAGCAATTTGTAGATTTAGGGCAAGCTGTCACTCATTAAAAATTGAAACTGGTCGTCATAAAAGACCACCAATTCCTAGAAATCTCCGTTTATGTAATTCTTGTAAGACCATAGAAGATGAACAACATTTTCTGATATCGTGTAAAATATTTGATAGTGACAGACAAACGATATTTTCACTAGTAAAAAAACCAACATTTAACCATTGGAATGAAAATGATAAATTTAAATTCTTAATGTCCACGGAAGATCCTGTAATATCAGAGTCGATTGGTGACTTTATTCAAAAGCATCTTTTTTAACACAAGTTAACTTTAATAATAATATTATTTCAAATTTTACTTCTTTGTGTTATTGTGATTATCTTAGTAGAAGTAGCGTTATCCTCCATAAACTGTTTATTATGCAAAAGAAACATTCTTATTTGTGCAATAATGCTTGTTTGTAATAATGTTTGTCAAACCCATAATACTCATGTGGTTGTACAATAAAATATGTTATGTTATGTTATGTTTCAAGTTCATACGATTTACACTATTTTTTTTTCTTGTCTGAATTCAAGAAGCTAGGGATTCGAGACGCAGAGGTTGTTCTTATTATTTCTCAAGGAAGAATTCGCATATGTCCCATATGCTTGTCCCACCCGTTATCACCGGCCAAGTCATGCAGAAGTTCGGTGTTGTATGGACGGAAACTTTAAAATATCTAAATTTAGAAATTCTGTAAACTTTGGATTCCACTCACTAAAATCTCTCACCTATGTGATTAAGGCATTACTTTCTGTCCCTTTGGTTATTCGTTCATATCCGGGATGTCATATATTTTTAATTGTTTTTTTGGTCTTGTTAAATATTATTTTATATTACATATGACTGAGGTTTCTATTGATTTAATTGGATGAAACGGTCACGTTATTTTAAGAATATTAAGTGTATTTTCAGCTTTGTTTCTATTTATACGTATATTGACGCTATATTTCAATTTAAAGTATATTGACGTTATATATTGACGCTGTGTTTCTATTTTTAGCAAACTGATGTTATGTTTCTATTACATTTTGTAAATACACATACTTCCGCCACAGTACTTAATTAAGATCGGTTGGACGTTAAAATATTTTGTTTTCAAACAAGAAAACTCTCACAAAAATAGTTCAAAAAGTAACGAAGACGCTTTTTACATAAAAATTATTAAGGGGCGGTCGTGGTTAAAAGCATGTTTGACAGAATAACCACTGAGATCAGTATAAGTCTATTTAGCAGTTTTCACATGGTATTTATAGTACACTTCACGTAAACCAAAAAGGTTTGCGTTTTTTTTGTTTGTTTTTGTTATTGTTTTTCATTTCCAAATAGGAGATGTCTCGGCATAGTATGTTTGGTGTGCAGATCAATTTCTGCCTTCAAGTATACGAGAACTTCTATTTCGATTGTTAATGTTCGGCTTATTAAAAAAAATCTGTCCCCACACAAATGTAATGAGATACCATGAAAACTACATATGTAATATAACAATGATGGACTTTTTACTCTGTCAATATGTAAATATGGACCTGTTAGGAATATATTGACCTCGGACTTCGTCCTCGGTCAATATAAAGTTAACAGGTCCATATTTAACATATTGACTTCGTAAAAAGTCCATAATTGATAAATATTCGCTGATGGCATGTTAGATGTCAAAATGGCCATCTGCAGGACTAATATTTACTGCAATTCCGGTATCCAGCCTTCGAAAAAGGGGATCTGATTGGGTTCCAGAAAAAAGGGCGTTCAAGTCAACTTTGTTGCATTTTTCCATTTTCAAGGCGCGGATACAAGGAATTCATAAGGGGGGGGGTCCGATTTAGTAGTGAAAAGAAATTTCGCCGAGCGGAGCGGGGCGCGAAAATTTTGGGGGTATTTCTTAGTAAAACATCACGATTTTCATAAAAAATACATGATTGTCAGAAAAAAAGGAGGGTTCCAACCCCGGAACCCCCCCCCCCTTGGATCCGCCAATGTTTTCTTCCTAAATTCTGCACGAAATTTAAAGAAAGTTTAAGAAAAGGGGATCGAACCCTTGAACCCAATCTCTTGGATCCGCTTGCTTTATTGTGTGTGTGTGTTTGTTTGTTTTGGGTTTTTTTTTGCCACTGAGATGATGTTTCTAACGGTAGACAGTTAGTAACCGACGTAAGCACCAGGCTGGCCCTGTTGTTCAGTAATTTCAAAAGTAACAATATCTAAAGTTTTGAAATATTATAACACTAAAAGCATCTTCCTGTTTCAATGCAGTTCATTCCCTTCATTGGCAGATCCAGAGGTGTATCAACCCCTGTTTAGCTCTCTTGGCTAATGCCAGAGTGAGCTTTTGCCATCACTTTGCGTCCGTCGTCCGTCGGTCCGGCGTAAACTTTTCATTCAAAGTTCTTCTTCTCTGAAACTGCTTGGCCAATTGGAACTAAACTTGGCCACAATAGTCCTTGGTGGTCCCTTACAAAAAAAGGTGTTTTTCAGGTCCGCGCGATATCCAAGATGGCCACCAGCGGGAAACATAGTTTTAACATTGGACCCTATGGGAAAACATGTTAAAAGATCTTCTACTCTGAAACTACACGGCCAATTGGTACCAAACTTGGCCACAATAGTCCTTGGGTGGTCCCTTACAAAAAGGTGTTTTTCAGGTCAGCGCGAAATCAAAGATGGCTACCAGCGGAATACATAGTTTCAACATTGGACCCTATGGAAAAACACGTTAAGAGATCTTCTTCTCTGAGACTATCAGCTAATTGGTACCAAACTTTGCCACAATAGTCCTTGGGTGGTGCCTTACAAACAAGGAGTTTTTCACGTCAGCGCTATATCCAACATGGCCGCCATCGGGAAACAAAGTTTTAACATTGGACCCTATGGGAAAACACATTCAAAGATCTTCTCTTCTGAAACTACAGGACCAATTGGAACCTAACTTGGCCACAATAGTCCTTGAATGTCCCTTTCAAAAAAAGGTGTTTTTTCAGGTCTGCGCTATATCCAAGATTGCCGCTAGCGGGAAACATAGTTTAACATTGGACCCTATGGGAAAACACATTCAAAGATCTTCTCCTCTGAAACTACAGGACCAATTGGAACCTAACTTAGCCACAATAGTCCTTGAATGTCCCTTTCAAAAAAAGGTGTTTTTCAGGTCTGCGCTATATCCAAGATTGCCGCTAGCGGGAAACATAGTTTAACATTGGACCGTATGGGAAAACACGTTCAAAGATCTTCTTCTCTGAAACTGTTGAGCCAATTGGAAGTAAACTTGGCCGCAATAGTCCTTTGGTGATCCCCTGCAAAAATGTGTTTTTCAGTTGCGCGTTATATTCAACATGGCCGCCAGCGTTTTAACATTGGACCCCATGGGAAAACACATCCAAAGATCTTCTCCTGTGAAACTACTGAGTCAATGGAACCAAACTTGGTAAAAATAGTCTTTATGTGGCCCCCTGTAAAGAAAACACTTTATCCAAGATGGCTGCCAGCAGGGAACATAGTTTAATATTATGGACCCTATGGAAACCACTAACAGAGGTCTTCTCCCCTTAAACTACTTGGACATATTGGAACTATAGTTTAACTATGGGCCCTTTAACATAAAATTTCTATTGTTCTGGGAAAAAATCAATTTCGTGCAAAATTGAGAGAAAAAAATAGTAATAAATTAGACCTGAACCCCCTTTTTCGAAGGCTTGATCGGCCGTTGCAGGTTAATTGATTTCTGTAATGAGCAGCTTTTTCAAGTGCTTTTGTGCATGGACGTTTTCTTTATTTTGCTCCGAAAGTCCGATAGTCCGAAGTTCCGAATGTCTGAAAGTCCGAAGGTCCGTTAGTCCGACAATGACCGTGCCTATATTAACGAAGTTTTCTAAGTCGCCAAAAAATGGTAAGAAAAGGAAAAGTGTAGATATTTCATGTGTGTGGGGGGGGGGCGATTTTTGGAAATGGTAAAAAGCGAAAAATTTAGGGAAATGGTAAAAAAACAAGTGGGAAATGGGAAAAACGAAATAAAACATTTAGGAATTCGGAAACAAGGCCCAAAAGTTGTGGAAAATGGAATAAAATGTCCAAAAATGTAGGAAATGTGAGAACAGACGCCCCACGTCACTCCCTCTTCATGGAGACACAGTTGCAACTGAAAAATGCAGATTAGGACGATTTAGAGTAACAAAATAACGAAGGTGCTGTTAATTAGGATTCTGCATATGCGCATCTCGACAAATTATGTCTCATCAGTGCAGATACAATAAAAATATTGGAAATCCATATACCGAAATATGTGTAAAGACTGATTGAGAACAAATTACCAATAACATCAAAATAGAAAAGGCAAAATCAGCTAAAGGCAGAGCTATGCAAGAGGGAGATACTCCTTAGTTTTAAACAAAATTTTGTTAAATTTAGATATTTCAAGTTTTTTTGTTTGCTACTGGGTTGGTGAGTACCCTCGGGGACAAATTGTCCACCAGCAGAGGCATCGGCCAGTGGTAATAAATAACATAATACCTTGAAGTGAGGAGCTGTAATTGCAGAAAACGGTTGCAGGCATGTCTATATTTAGTTATTGTCATTTTGAAGATAATGCGAATGCCCGAATTTGGGTTATGATTGACATTTTTCCCCGTGAAATGTTACTTTTGTACTTTTTGTCTTATACATTAAAATCAATAGGAGAAAAAGGTAATGTTATCATTACAAAAATGTAAAGCAAATGGAGAACTACATATGCTTCCTTGATGAACTATTAGGAGTACTTTCGCTTTCTTCGTTTAATTTACATATTTTAATTGTTTGAGATAAAGTTTCAAAACTATTTCAGATGAAGCTTAAGTTTTGAATAGGAAAAGTGTTCAGCTTATCAAGAACTACAATTTTTACGTCTGTCCCAGTTTCACATCTAATGTAATATGCTCTTCACCAGGAAACTTAGTTTAACATAGGACCCTTTCGGAAATGTTGTAAGTTGTTAATTCTTGAAAACCCGATTACAGCTAGTTGACACGTGTATTAACTAGGCATCGTAATATGATGGCCATTAAAATATCTATGATTTCCGAACCGATCATAAATCGAAGAAGGCCGCCAGTGCAGATCTTAATTCAACATTTGACCTCTGGGGAAAATTTTCAAATTGTTAATCGTTGAAATCAATTTCATACATTAAGTTTATATTAAATGTGCATGGTAACACGATAGTCATTGAACAAATGTACGATTTTAGTAATAATCATAAATTCAAGATGGCCGCCACTGCAGATCTTAGTTTTAGCATTAGACTTTATGGAGAAATGTTGTAATTTATTTCTCTTGAAAACTATTTCAGTTGTGTAGAGATTTTCATTTATCATTTGTTTATCCATTTATGGATCCGTTGCCATAGGAACATGAAGTGTTCCGACATAACATGAAGTGTTGCCGAAGTAATGGTAGTGCCTTGATACCTGCGACAATCCTCGATTTACCGTATTGATCGGGTGTCAGGTCCGCATTAATAGTTATCCAGCCGTTGAACGTCCACTTGTCGTTATTTCAGTTGTACGGGCCATCCAGTGTAAGATTCTAGCCTGACCGATTCATTGGCATACTCTATGTATTTTTGGCAGGTAATGTCCGGTCTTTTTCTCTGGAGTTCTCGGTATAAATCCGTGTTATTGTAAATATTCTTGAATGAAGGGACATTCTGGAAAATGTCAATGGTGTTCCATGTGTACCACGTCTTCAACCTTCCAGTCACCCAATTTTCTTCCATATTTTGTGCATTGACAACTGCCTTCTATACTAATATAATACAAACTAGAAATATTGTCCTCCGCTGGACCACAAAGGAATTCACCCGTTTCCTAAGTGCAATAGATTTCTTTTAACAGTTGTCTAGACCAAATTTGAATGCATGTAATGTAAGTCAGGTAAAGTGTGAAGAAACTTTCTACTCCATAGTGGATTAAAGTTAAAATTCATCATCTTTGCAAACAAGAAGTAGTAATACAGACCTAAAAATGGCTTACACGTTACAACTCACCGGATATAGTTAGTTATAGCTAATAATCAGAGAATCGGCAAACTGGAGGTGAAAGCACAACAATCCTGTAAATGAATTACAAGTTGCAACTCAGTGTAACAAGCTCGAGACAAAGTTTCAAATTATTCCAACTAATAGAAGCCAAGTGAAATATGAAATCATTCCAATATATATTGCTGAGAAAACTGTGACCAAAAATGTGTGACGGACAGACAGACATACGGACAGACGGACGGACACCCTTTTTTTTCATCGCTATGAAGCTCCAGACACAATTTCTTTCCCACTCATACAAGCAAAGTAAACTGCGACGAAAATGTCTAATTCATAATAAGTGATAGTAAAACTTCGACATATCGACAAACAGAAAGAAATAACACAATAGACCTGAAAATAGCTTACACTTTACAAACTTCAAACCAAATATGACAAAAAACGTATGACAGACGGACAAACGAAAGAACGGACGGACACACATTATGTACCCACCGCTTTTACAAGCGGGGTTATAATTATTTCCAGGGATTGTACTGCATTGACTTCCAGATTTTGAATGTATCTGGGCGTAAATCAAAATTTTCTCTCGAAGTTTTTAATCACTCCAACGGGCTTTCGGGAATGCAGTCCATCTGTATTCACTTTCTGTGCGTTCTAATTCCCACTTCTAACCATAGCTTCTCAGCAGAATGGCAGTATTTTCCCTGAAACTGCTGGGCCAATTGTAACCAAATTTGGCCTGAATAATCACCAGGGTATGCAGTTTGATTACTCCGTTGATCAAACCACAAGGCCGCTGTTACTATAGACAGAACATAAGAGGGGCGGACAAGGTTAAGGAGACCAGGAGAAAGGAGAAAGATATCTGGAGACAGAAAAGAGGGGCGAGAGAACGGAGAAAAGGGGCGGAAGAATGTAGAAAAGGGGTTAAAAAGGTAGAAAGGAGAAAAGAAAATTAAAGGGAGGCCGGGAAAAGGGGTCTGGAGACAAGAAAGAAGGGACGGAAAAAAAATAAGAGACGAGAAAAGGGAGCAAGGGGTCGGGAGAAAGGAGAAAGACACCCCCTATCCGCACCTCACATAAGGGTAAATTGCTGTTTTTTTCCAAATAATTGGAAAAGCGTTACAGATATAAAAAATCTGACGAGGGTAAAATTATCAGCATGGCAAGATCTACCCTCCCTGCAACCTTAAGAAAATACGAAAACCCGTCTTGGAGTTACTGCCCTTTTCCCGTATAATTTTCAAAATTTTATTATATTTCATCTTTTATTAGAAAAATTATAAGAGATAGAGGTTAACTTTAAATTTCAAGAATATTCAGCATGTCACGATTTACCAACCTTGAAGTTTGGAGGAAAATCTGAAACCCATATAGGAGTTACTGCACTTTATTGGTAAAATTTTCGATTTTTTTTTACATTTTGACCTTATTTTTCAAAACCGCTATGAGATACAGGTCAGGTTTCAATAGCAAAAAGTTTTCATCTTATTTAGAACTACAATCTCTACATATGTCTGACATCTCCCATGCCCTTCAAGATGGCCGCTGCCGTGGAACACAGTTCAACCCTATGGGAAAATATTCTTGAAAACCGTTTCCTACATCAAGTTGATATTAACTAGGCATGGGGACACGATGGTCATCAAGAAAATATATGATTTTAGTTTAGTATGGATCATGAGTCCAAGATGGACACACTGCAATTTTAGTTTAACTTTGCACCCTACGGGAAATTGTTGTGAATTGCTAAATTCTTGAAAAACTGTTTTATATATAAGTTGATATTAACAAGGCTTGGTAACATGACGGTCATCTACAGAGTTGTATTATTTGTACCATTCTCAAATCCAAAATGGCGGTCACTAGGGAAAGTAGTTATGCGAACATATTGTTAATTTTTAATTTTTGAAAACGGTTTCTACAGCAAGTTGATGTCAATAAGGCATGGTAACATTGTAACATGATGGTCATTGAACATATTATGACTTTAGTAACGATCATAAATCCAAGATGGCTGCCAATGCAGACCTCAGTTTTTCCTATGGGAAAATGTTGTAAATTGCTAATTCTTGAAAACTGTTCCACATATCAAGTTGATATCAACTAGGCATGGTAAATAAATGGTCATCTACCAAATTTTATATATTTGTACGAATCAGATATAAAAGATGTCCGTCGCCGAGGACTATACTTTAACTTAGAACCCTATGGGAAAATGTTGTAGATCCGTTTCGTAATTGATATTAACTGGGTATTTTAACATGACAGTAATCTACCAGATGAATGATTACTAACAGTTGGCTGTCACCTCAGATTTATCATCTTATTTGATCAACAGCCACCACGTGAGAGAACAGTCTCACGTGTGAACATCTGGTTATATAATCCTATTGGGGTCTTCTATCAGGTTCGCGTTCATTGTTAGGTAGGGGTGATAACTCGTTATTCATTAATTATGCTTATGACTTGATTATAATTATGATTTTGCAACTCAAGAGTATGTTTTAACAGTGCTCGTGTACTCATTTCACTATATTGATGCTGCTACGCCAGATACGAGGTATAATTGCTGCTACTGCTGCAGGGTGGTAGTGATAGTGAGATAAAATAGAAAAAAGACCAATTGTTTGACACAAACTCATTTTCACCTCTTCATTTCCTTAAAGGCCACTCTGCATTTCACCATGCCTGTGACTGGCTATAACTATATATAGTAATACACTGGGGTCGAAGTGTGTATCGAAAATTTCCTTAGTTACGTGAATGGCATTTAATTTCTATAGATGCGACTCCATTAAATGCCTTATTGGTGTCAATAACAGATTGACTGCAAAAAGGTGCAAATGGACGACAATAAGGCACTTAATCGAGTCACATCTATAGAAATTAAATGCCATTCTTGTAAATAAGCAAATTTTCGATTCGACCCCAGTGGTTATAGGCTGCATTATTTATCTTTTACGTGGAGTCGTTGCTGCATAATAAACGAAACTTCCATACACAAAAGCACCTGAAAAAGCTGTTCATAAAAGAAATCAATTAACCTTCACCGGCGGATCAAGCCTTCAAATAGGGGGGTTCAGGTCGAAATTGTTACAATTTTTGTCTGTTTTCCCTCAATTATGTACGAAATTAATTTTTTCCAGAAAAGGGGTTATATTACCACCTCTGTATCCGCCAATGAAGGGTATAATAATATCGCAAAATGAACTGCAGGAGGATACCTTTAGTGTATTAATATTTCAAAACTTAAGTCATTGTTACTTTTGAAAGTACTGAACAGCAGTGCCAGTCTTGTGCTTACGTCGGGTACTAACTGTCTACCACCAGAAACATCATCCCAGTGGCAAAAAACACACACACACAAAATACAGCATAAGCGGATCCTAAAGATGGGGCTTCGGAGATTCGATCCCCTTTTCGAAGGCTGCGTCCGCCAATGATACCAATTTCAAATTCAAACTTTATTATCTTAAACTAAATATAGATACCGAAATTGCAGTAAATGTTAGTGGACGACCATTTGATTTTCAGGGGTTGGGCTTGGGCGATTTTGTGAAAAAAATAATTAAATCTTGACGCCAGTTAAAATTAATATTTTAATCCTACTTGTCTTGAAAAGAAATATTTTTTTTTATTTGCAGAATATTTTTTTTCAAATGCAAATAAAAAATTGATGTGAAATTTGGAGAATATAAATAATTTGTTCAAAATTTTCATGAAAATAAATAATTTTTCTAAGCAAACTCACACAAGCCTCCCCCTGAAAATCAAATGGCCGTCCCCTTTATCCTGCAGATAACCATTTCGACATCTAATATGTCCTCGGTGAAAGTAAAATCAAACAAAAAGTAATGCCTTAATCACCTAGGAGAGAGGTGTTAGTGAGGGGAATCCAAAGTTGACAGAATTTCTAAATTTTAGATATTTTTGTGTCGCCTGCACCTACTGTATGATCGACATATAGGAATCACTATCCGTCTTGTGTCCGTCTGTCCGTCCGTCCGTCTGTACGGCTCCAAAATTTTTAACACCCGCATCTCCTCCTAAACCACTTGGTACTTTCCAACCAAACTTGCAGGAATTCTTCAGTATATATTGTAGATGTGCACCATGGATTTTGTTTTTCTTTCCTTTTTTTAATTTTATGGTTATATTTGGACTTTTATCCACAACTCCTCCTAGACCGCTGGGTACTTTCTAACCCAACTTGTAGGAATGCTTCAATACATATTGCAGATGTGCGCTATGTATTTTTGTTTTCCTTAATTTTTATTTCAGATTTTCTAGCTATCTTTGGACTTTGTAATTTTAACTTATTGGAGACTTCGGATTTGCATCCGTTATCCACAACTCCTCCTAGACCACTGGGTACTTTCAAACCAAACTTGCAGATGTGCACCATGTATTTTGTTTTATTTAATATATATCTTTGAAGTTTTCTAGCTATCTTTTGGTTTTAGGTTATGGAGTCTTTGGGGTATGCTTTCCATATCTGCAACTCCATCAAACTGCTTTGTACTTTTCAATCAAACTTGCAGGAAGGCTTCAATATACATTTCAGGTGATTCCTTTGATCCTTTTAGCGGGTGCATTGTTTAACCTTTGTCCCATTGTTTATCGTTCTATCCATTGATAAGAACCACAAGGTTCTGAAAGGTACAAACTTGGTTGATACTATCTTGTATAAATTTAACAAAACTATAATGATTTTTCTCTTGTTACTCTAGTAAGATTGGCACAAAGTGACGATAGTGATAATGTAATCTCTTGTGAATAAAATACGATATTATAGGCGGAACTATATCTGGTAAGGCAGTCTGTGAAGATTTTGAAAAATTATCAGCTGGTGGATCAAGTTCTGGTAGTGCATCTCTCGTAAGTATCATTACTTAATTCACACGAAAGCCACCTCTACTAAACAAAGTTAGTTTAAGTGAATACTTAAGAAATGTTGTTGTATATCAAATGGTATTTCCTTCAAACATTCTATTAGTGTATCAAATGAACATAAGCAATTTAATTTCCGCTAATACTGAAAATTTAAATTGTGTTGTCTGGAGGGAGGACTTTAAAGTAAGTGAATCAAAAGAACGAACAATCCATGGACAATGGCAACATCGGAAACACTAAGAAACAAGAACACCACTTAAATACGGGACAAAAAAGAAACATGAAGACACACATACAGATGAAAAACACGGACCCAATAAAAACCATTGGTGAGATCAGGTGTACCGGTAGAGTAAGCATCTCCCGCTTCTTATAAGACATCACCGTGTTAAAAATATTAACTCCGACAGTAAAGTCAAATCCGACAGAGGAAAAACAAACTTTAGTTATAGAGGGAAATATCTGTTGTCATCTGGGAAGCAGATGTCCTATAGCGATCCACAAGATCATGATGTCGACCTTAAAACTTCTGTATTTATGACTTTAAGTTTTTGGTAACGTACCCTAAAAAAATTGTGTTTTACTTCAAATCTTTGTTTGTTCGCAAGACATGGGTTAACGCCACATTCAGTAGCATTTCAACTACATCATGGTGGTAATCTTTAGTGGTGGAGGGAGCCGGAGTACCCAAAGGTACCCAAAGAGAACCACAGACCTTGGGCAGGTAACTGACATATCTCCTGGCCATCTGCAGAGCTTTAATATAAAGCGGGAAATCTAGTGGTATAAAATGATCTTCCTTCTAGAAAAATTCTTCTGTGTCTCATAACTTTTTCGGAACAAATTAACAACATGGCGACGAAAACAAACAATCAACAAAATGTCAAGATTTCAAAAGAAATAAACAAATACAATATTTAGTGAAAACGTCATTAAATTCCCAGATCTCTACTTTGTAGTTAAATAGTGATTAAACTTGCCCCCCCCCCACCCCCAGAAGAGGTAATATGCGAATTCCTTACATAATTTACTGTCGTGATGAAAATAAGCAATGGACACACTGGTCAAAACCAATTGCTATAGGGCGTTAAAATGCATGTGCCCAGACAAGATTATATGTACAGATAGATTTTTTAACATACTTTATTTATAGGTCAATTTAGTAACGATTCTTGCATAAGAAACGCTGAGATCATAATCTAATTCTATGTTACTAGGCAAAATCCTATCGTTTCGAAACACCGCCATTTTCCTTTTATACAAATGATCTCAAAGGGTAATCATCAACACAAGATTCCATTGGTTCAATCAAGGAAAAGGGCGTGCCTTCAGTTAAAACCCATTCAAAGACCCCACGTGCTTAGTGAGTAAAAATCGATATTGCTTATGTAACTTGGTTGCGAGGAAGAAACGGTCGTTTTGTATACTTTATTTCGTCAAAACCACTGCGTGTACCCAGTCCATGCAAAATTTTCAAATTAATAGATAAATATTTAATTGCAAAGTATATTTTTTTCCTGGAAATTTTCGTTATAAAGAAATGCTTAGATCCAAAACTCTTTGGAACCATGTATATTCAGAGAAATCTCATTTTTCAGGAGAAAATATGCGAGAAATATCAAAAACAATTTTAAATATCATTTGTCAATATCAAGATACGTCACATGACCATAACAGAGTATAAATTTTCATGTTATAAGTAACTTTTATCAGGCCGTGCGTTGCAATCGACATTTTTATCTTTTCTAAACGAGAGTTCATTTTCTATTGTTTATACCACCGGATTTCAGACTGTGTACATGTACTGCAATTTTGGAATTTTGTAAGTCACTTGAAACTTTACTATAAAAAAAACAAACACTAAAAAACAACGAAGGAATCTTTATTCCAATACAAATATTTGAATAACACAAAAAAGAAATTATACATGCAATTAAATAAAACAGTGACAACAGATCATTAAATCAGGTCCGTGACGTTAGTTTTCACCTTTCGTTCCAAAAAAAGCACCTGTGGCTTTACATGTGGCTCGACAAAGCTTCGACTACCTCGTATTATTCAATTAGTCTTACGACTTCACAGATTCGGGAGTCTCATCGGGCCTCGATTCGTTCTCTTTGTTGGCAGTGCAGGTGCAAAATAGTTTTTTGTACTCATTCCTGAAGAAATTACTGGTAACTGTATAAATGATAATGTTGATAGCAAAATTTATAATTTCCATTAGATTTGAGATTTGATAAACAAGTAAACTATTGTCAATAACGATCCCAGCATTTCTCAATCCAATAATTACACGACTAGGAACCATACTCACAAAATAAACCGTTATCATGGCGATCACTGTTTTTGTAATGGCTGCTTCCCTTTTCCGTCGGCCATTTTCCGCACTTTTGTTTGATAGTTTTCCGAAGTCGTTGCGGTTTTTAATTAGTCCACCAATCATAAGAAAGTTAGTAAATAGTAATATTATAAACGGAATCACTCGTGTATAAATGAAATAAGGAAGATACAATTCCTCCAAAAAGAAAGTGTTACTTTTAAAAAATGACACAAAAACACGGGCAATGACGAAAGCCAAGACTAAGATAAATCCAGCAATGTATATTCTGGCTGTTACTTTAGTGGTCCATATCTTCGCAAATTTTAACGGTTTTCTTACTGCAAAAGCTCTTTCACAACCGATTATAGCAGCACATAAACAACTACTTCCGGTAAATACATCTAAAAAGAAATAAATCGGTGTAGAAATGTAACCAAATATACGGAGTTGGAATGGCACAATTGCGTTTGTAACCAAAGATAGAAGATCTGAGATTGACATAAGCAACAGCAATATATTTACAGATGTCCACTGGTTTGCTTTAACCAAGACAATTATAGTCAAACAATTTCCAACTATACCGAATAAGCATATAGCCGCAATAAGGCATAGTAACCAATCAGTTGGTACGATAATTGCCACGAATGGTCTGTCTTCCGTAGAATTTGTACCGTTACTGACATTTACTTCATTGAGTTTTTCCATGTTTGCTTTGAAACAAATGTCCGTAAATGTTTATATAAACAAATTTGTAACAATACTCAAAGTAGACTTTCAAAGAACTTCAAAAGAATAACTGCGGTTTCAGCTCAGCACCATAGTTCCTAAGACACTATCTTTCCAACTTACCTACCTTATATTGGCCACCCACTAACCAAACAGACAGCCAATCAATTTACTCCTGTGTAAAATACTGTAATTACTAATGAAATTATATATACCATGATATCTGTTGCCATCAATGGGTATTCATAAAAGTAAAAAGACACACACCTCTGTATCTTCAAAGTTGAAAATATCGGAAAACTTTTGTTGAAACAGTGAAAGGATGTTGAAAGATCAAATACTGCATAGCACATGGCATATTTAAATTAAAACATGCAAAAACAATAATAAAGTTGTAAGTGCATGAGAAAATTCCACAATATAAACACTTGGTTAGTTGAAAAGTACAATGTAAGTCTTTCAAATTATCGGACTTGACTTGTTCCTGTCGTTCACATGGGAGAGGGATAATCAGCAGAAGACGTTTAACTCTATCGACTATTTGGTTGTTAGGGACAAAACAATCGCTTCCCATCTTCAACAAAATAATTGTGATGTCTTATTCATCATTCAAAACTCTAATGTATATGTTTGATTTAATGACAAATAACTTTGTTGATAGGGACCTTAACCTTTGACTCCATTTTGTTGATCGTTTGTACTGGACCTTTTCCGTTTAAAGTATTATTTTCTGTCTTATATGGCTGTTGAGTCATAAACAAAATACAATACAGGAAAATCGCACCCCAACAAACAGTTTTGGGGTTCAAAGTTTCAAAACCAATGGTCCGATAATGATCAAATGTAGGCCTTGATCAAAACATATTTTTCCAAACCTTTGAACAGCTATCTATTACGCTTTCCGAGTTGAACAGCAGCAAGGGGAGATAACTGTTTTATTAAGTGTCTAAAAAACTTTTTCAGGTAGCAGAATATAAATCTCCAATAAAATTTATAGACTGCTTCACCAAGAGCACATCCGTTCACAGTCAACTCGAACTTTACGGCATTATTGGAGCACAAAAAAATTGAAAAAAATACCAAATATCAAATCAGCACGCATTGCAAAGAAAGGGGTGGGAAACTGATGCTTTTTTTTTAATTTGCTAAGTCCAAGGGCCGTAACTCTGTACAAAATCAAGCAACCAGGACCAAATTATAACTATTTATACAACTCTAAAAGCAAATATCCAATCTATATGTCATATGGTTTAAGAAAAACCTCCGTTAAAATATATTTTTCAAAATTTCATTAATTACCAACGAAAGGATGTGGAGGAAGTGCACATTAGACAAAGTATTATAGGATTAAACACTGTTTTTAGGGAATTAACTCCGGCAGCTCCCTCACAAACTGAATAAAGTTTTAAGGACTGAATGTAAAGTTTGTGACTGACCTGCCGGAGTTTATACATATATAATTTCTTTAAAAAACATAACAGTGTATAAATCTTATAATTCCAAATGAGTTCAAAAAATATGTCGGAGAAAACGACGTCTGTATTTGCTGCACTATAATTTCGTGGAACGGATTAATGGGTAAACGGATATATCGAAAAATATGTCATTTGTTTTCTCTAATTTCTGTCCTCTTTTCACGCTTCCTGAGCGGTTGGAGAAATATGTTTCTCCAACCGCTCAGGAAACATGAAAACAGAACAGAAATTAGAGAAATGTCGTTTCTCACTCGATGCGATTGTGGATTCTATATTTCTCCTCTCTAGAGAGAATGTTGTTCTCGGCAAGTGATTGGATGAAATTCAATTATGACGTCAAATTTGTTTGCCGTTTTCCGACTTTACCATNCGAGAACAACATTCTCTCTAGAGAGGAGAAACATATTTCTCCAACCGCTCAGGAAACATGAAAACAGAACAGAAATTAGAGAAACATATTTCTCCAACCGCTCAGGAAGCGTGAAAAGAGGACAGAAATCCGACTTTACCATTGTGACGTCATGAAAAAAGGCGACCATGGCTGATGACGTCACTTCTAAAGAACACATTTATTTCGGATCATCAGAAAAGGAGGTCATGTTTTTGTCAAAAATTGTCTTGAAATCATTAGAGAAATAAAATCCACAACCGTATCTCGTGAGAAACAACATTTCTACACTCTCGATAGTTAAATTTTCAAATATTTTAAACGCTCGGCAAGCCTCGCGTTTAAAATATTTGAAAATTTAACTATCTCTAGTGTAGAAATGTCGTTTCTCACTCGTTGCGATTGTGGATTCTATATTATTCATGACGTTGACCAATGAAATTGATCGTAACAATTACATTTGGAATTATCTGCAAATATATTTTCAAACCAAGCAATAGAACAACGCTTTTATTGTGGTTCTTCATCTTGAAGTCTTAATGAGACCTTTAACAATGAGCTATGCTCATAGGTACGACGTTCATAACGGCACCTAGCACCGATTTGAGCGGAATTTATTGCTAAATGTCGAGAAAAGCTACATCCATGTATCTTCTCTTTAGTTTATGGAAGGTTGTCAACGAACATGGAATTGACTGGCGAAGTGTTCTTGCCACTTCTGTCATCCATCAACCGACAAAGTCAAATCTCAATATATGTTTTAACTCTGTACATTATCAACCGACGAAAACCAGATTCGATCTTCGTCTGTTACTCATTCATAGACTCATGCATTCATATATACTACATATCAATATGAAAAAGAAAGGAAATGGGGTAAATGTCAAGGAGACAACATCCCATATCCAGGTTGAAATGACAAAAAATAAAACATCTAGGGGTCACCATATGGTCTTCAACACAGTGAGGAACCTCACACCATATAGTAAGCCCTAAATGGCCCTGAGAAGGTAAAAAAGTGAATAAATCAATGGAAACAAACCAAATCCAATAACCCAAATATCAAGAAACTAAAATTTTATAAGAAGACAAGGACAAGCCAATGACCAACATATTCCTGACTTGGGACAGGCGCAAAAATTGCGGTGGGGTTAAACTCGTTTTCTTAGATCCAAAACCTCTCCTTATGTGTGGTGAATGGCTAAAAATAAATACACAAAAAGACTCACAGTAAAAATCAAACTAGAAAAAAGTCCAACTTATCAAGACGAGTACCCTTACAATGAAGTACATAAAACATAAAGACAATACACACAGGTACTGTCCGGACATATGAAATTTCAATTGAAATACTTCTAAATAGATTTGGTATAACAACATCATCATTTATGAAAGAAGAACATGCTATTGTGCAATGCTAAATACTGCCAATATAAAAAAAGTGTTTAAATTTAGTTATGGCGTAAAGCATTTAGGAGATGATCAATATTTTTGCCAACAAAAACCAGAAGTAAAGATTTAACAACAATGCTGTATTTATATCCTTTATGAATAAGTTTGTTCAACGGATTAATAAGTTTGGAAGGACATTTTTTGAATTCATGCGCTTTGTAAATGATATTTCCATAGAAGTTTGGATGTGAAATGCCCTTGTATTTAAGAGTCCTGCATGTAGAACCAAATTTTCTGAATAAGTCAATGTATCTAGAATGTTTTTATCAATTTATGATATCTTAACCCTTGATGCAGAAGTTTTTCAGTGAGACAAAGATTTCGGTCGTTGAAGTCAGAAACATTACTACATACTCGTGCATATCGAACAAGTTGTGAAATGTAGACCCCGTAAGAAGGGGCTAACGGAACATCGCCGTCGAGATGGGGGAAATTGACTATAGGGAGTGAGAAATCATCCCTTTAATCATAAACCTTAGTGTTTAACTTTCCTTGATTTATTGATATATCAAGATCAAGAAAAAGAGTATAATCACTGCTGCTATTGGATTTATTTAAAGTAAGTTCTGCAGGATAAATTTCATCTGTAAATTTAGAAAATTCAGGATTATTTAAAGCCAAAATATCGTCCAAATATCTATATGTATTGTTAAATTTATCAACTAAATGCTGTTTAGAAGGGTCTTTTTGAATTTTTGCCATGAATTGTGACTCGTAGCAATAAAGAAATAAATCTGCTATGAAAGGTGCACAGTTGGTACCCATAGGAATACCTATTTTTTGCTGATAGACTGTATCACCGAAACGAACAAAAATATTATCAAGAAGAAAATTCAATGCTTTTATCATATCCTGACAAGTCCAATTGGTATATTTGTCATGTTTGTCGTCACTGAAAACGATTTAAATGTATTGCAACAAATGTACGTACATCCTGATTTTTTGAAGGACCATTTGATCAAATACGAAAATTTCTCTTTGATGAGTGTATGCGGTAATGTAGTATAGAGGTTAGAAAAATCATAGCTATCGACGGAGGCGTATGCTTCATTAGCAGATCGAAGTCTTTCCAAAACTTCTACCGAATTTTTAACACTCCAAAAGTAGTAAATTCCACTGTATTCATAACATTTGTTGCTAAAGTTGATGATGAGATTTTTTATGGTAGTAAGTGCACTGGTCAATAACACAGAAATATGTGTAGTTGAACATTTACTTGATGCCGAAATAAAACGAAATTTGAAAGGATTTTTGTGTAGTTTAGGAAGCCAATACATAGTAGAAATGCTTTTATAATTATAAGTTGCCCTAAGTTCAGCTGTAGCTATCATGTGATCATCAATTATTTGTGTTTCTGTTGACGTGGTAGCTTGAAATGTACTAGAATTGGTACACCTCGATGTAGTACTTACGTCAAACAACCACCACATTATTGGCTGCTTTATCAAATATATACTCTTTTCCCAATTCTTTTAACTTCTGTT
>MJUU01058107.1:58199-69510 GCA_002080025.1 Modiolus philippinarum
TAATTTTTGAGTCTCTAAATATACTAGATACATCAATAAGATCGATCCCTTTGTTGATATACGGTAAATTAAGGAAATATCTTTTATGGTCTTCAGGTTTATCAATTTTAGGAAACAATTTGTGGTAGCAAATCAGTATGTCGGGCGGTTACAGGAAAAAACTACGGAAACCTATATTTTTCAAAATTTCACTAAGTCTAAGGCCCATGACTGTACAAAATCAACCTTCCAGAACCAAACTGCACATATATGCACTCATATTATACCAAATATCAAATCAATATGTCAAACGGTTACAGAAAAAACTCTTTCGACGCACGTATATGAAATCTTTAATAATTTTAATGAACTGACACTTAATTTATAGTTTTGACACTGAAATAAGTTTTCGAGTGAAGTAACATAATCGCGATGCACACGATGAGGAGATAATTAGAAAGACATCAACAATAAAAAAAAATCTCGACAACAGCAAACTGTAATGAAGACTCCTTTGAGAAGGAAATTGTCCTCAGTTACCCGATAGCGTATTCGACTAATAAGCGAGTTAATTTAAACATAAAAATGCATACACGAAAAAGGAAGAAATATTTATTTACATAATCCATCGCTTCGGAAGTTAATTAATGGATAGTACCAAATCAAATAGGCTTCTAATGAATTTAGAAAATATGAATAGCTTTCATGTAGGTATAGTGAATAAGGAAAAAAAACTTATCAGGCATACTCATTAAAATAGGTGAACATCGATCGCGTTGCATATCTGACCATATTGCAACCTGATAAATAGAATATGTACTTTCCTTTTCATGAATTTATTTTTAAAATGAAATTATATGATTGAATGCATTATTCTGAAGTGTCATAGGGATTATGAAAGTACTGACTGCACGCACATTTTCATTATGACGTTCTTCGGTCAACACTTTTGTTGACCAAAGAAACTTCAAAATAATACATTCAATTCTTTATTGAATTCTTAACGATTTTTGAAAATTATGAAAACATTTTTTTTTCAGTTGACTTATATTTCTTGAAAAATATTGCCCATGGTTTAACTAGAAATCACTACATAATTATAAAAACAAAGAAATAGCTAAGAGAATAAAATACTCCTCCTTACTTCAGATATTACTAGTACAAAATGTATGTTGTGCTAATAACGTCCATCTTTACGGTTGGACATTTGTTTGGTCGAGGTAATCTAACTTGAGAGATTTTTTTTTCTCATTCTGAGAATTTGTTTTTGTCTGCCTTTTCTCAATTTTTAGTTCACATTTATGAAATAAATACATGAAGAGAGTTTGACCTTATCATTGTAGGGAACAACAAGTCCAAGTAGAAAATTCGCATTTTTGTAAGTTTTAGGGCATACGCATGTAATTCCTCTTGTCCTTCCATCCTGCATACCCTCACAGTTGGTTTTCTATGCATTTTAACACATCTAAAATATTTACTTGATTTGGTATGTGAAGCATCGATCCGGTTTGAGTTTCGTTATGATTTTTTTATCTTTATACAGTAAACGTCTCAGGAATTAAGATTTTCATGATTTGTTATATCTATGATTTTCATATCAAATCACGATCCTTTGATTTTTGTTTAGTACGCTATATTTATTTTTGGCTGGCATTATTGTCTTTCGGACACAACTGATTTATAAAAACTATTTGCATCCATATCTTTCCCGATTTGGCAATATGGATTTGATTTTACCCATTATTGACATATTAACAGTGTAATGGGTGCCGTATACGGAGCAGGACATGCGTACCCTTCCTTATTACCTGATGTCACTCGTTATTTTTAGTTCACACTGTGAGTGCTTCAGTTTTTTAGTGTTATGTATATGATGATCGTTTGTTGTATGTTGTCATGTCGTGTCTTTGGTCTTTTGCCTTGTGGTCTTTGCCATGTTTTTTGGAATAGGATTAATGCAGTCTTTTTGCGCTTTGTTCCCTCTTACTACCCTTGTTTTGAAATGCGAACCATTTGTATAAAATGCCCACAAATGCAAATCACAGAGAATTTTTGTAGGAGGAGGGAGTCAAATTTTGAAATTTTAAAATAGCGGAGAAATTCTAATCTAATGAATGTGTCTTTTTCTATTATCTCAATAATAGTGTCGTTATATTCTTTCTTCAGCGACTACTCTGTTTGAGTATCATCAGCATAGGTGGCGTAGAGCCTCGAGTTGGTGTCTCGCGGAATATGATTTATTTGCATCTGTTTTAGAAAAAATATGCCAAATAAATTTTATTTACAGTGCTTAAAAGAAAAAAAAGAATAAAGCAAAAATATTGGTTCAGGATTAATATTGTCGAATATAATTAAGAAGTTGGAATGCAAATATTTAATCATAATTTATTCCAAAAACTAAATATCTTGATGTGAAGACATCATTTGTTTTTAAATTGATTTTCTAAAACACAGAATTTCAGGATCATGAATTCCAAATTACGGTGAACCAATCTAACCTATTTAATGTACCTGATTTCACGCAAGCAACGGATCAGACTTATAAGGCAGTTTAGTTAATATAAGCGATTTCTGTATCAACAAGAATTTGAGAAATATTCAACTTAAAGTTCAGTCATTATCAAAATACACCAAAATTAAATTTAACTGGTAAAGTATACTTTATAGGGCTTTTAAAATGACTGTAATGTATGGTCCCCTAACGTTCGTTCGTATCTTTCGTCGAAATGTAAGAAATGTCTACTAGGAGAAAATGGAATATTACTGTCCATGTTAGGGTAATTAATAATCGTCCCTTTTTGTCGTAAGGAATCAGGAAAGAACACGGTTTGGTTGCTTTCTCTGTGTTTTTACATTTTATTCCATATTATCTACAAATTATAGCTGTCGCTATGATGTAAAACTCAGAATCCACGAAAAACTTTAAAAAATCAGATCATCACTTATCAGGGCATTCACTCTTTATAGTTGTATCATACAATGAGAAAGGGCTTTCATGCAGTCCATTTTCAAATTATGTTTCTATATTGTCCCATTATAATTGCATCCAACTGCTCTTCCTTCTGATCAAGATGGCCAGTACAATCAGGCTCAAATAAACAAAGGAACATGTGAAAACCGTTTCAAAAATTTTGAATTACATGTTCAGTTGAATAACTTGAAAGGAATTTTTTGTGAAATGGTAATCTCATCTTCCATCTTCAAATGGCTACCACAATTAAACGTAGTATGACGTAGTCTGACATATGGCCATACAGGAAATGTTTTGTGTTGAGCAGCTTATTCAAAGGAAATATAATCTAATAAAACAGCCATTGCAACAGCCCTGTTAGACTTTAATCTAATGATGTAAAAGAACAGACTTTTTATCTTTTACCTGCCAATCAAGGTCCTAATTTGTTTATCAAAGTTACCTATCCATGAATGTAAAAGTTAATAACATGAAACATATACAATGGCTGAAAATTCCAATAACATGCAACATCTGTCAGGGAACTACACGGGAAAAAACAAACAAGACAAACGATAAACGTAAACAAGGAAAGAAACTCGGGACAGCCGAACTTGGTACATGCACTCACAAAAGCCAGCGGTAGGGTTAATGGTGAATAAACGGATATGGAGTAAATACACAGGAGGCAAAGTCTCTACAAAAACATGGTAAAAACGAGCAAAGGAACAACGCTTTATTGTGGTCCTTCTTCTTGAAGTCACCACGAGGCCTGCAACAATGAGCTTTGTTCATACCTCATAGTAAGTTTCAACCGGTTTATGGGTACCCAAACCTCCCCTCTTATCTGTCTCGTTTCCCTATAGTATGATAAACATACGAATAAACCCAATACAGGTAGACATCCAACTCCATGACTTAAATATCATAAGGAGTAATAATGACAATACGTGCTCTTGAAAGATGGGTGAAGGATTACTCGCCGCTAAACTGTCGGCTAGCTCAAGGAGCATCAGTTAATTTTATGTTGGTTGAAGAATCTTTATCCATGCGATCGAAGAAATCTGGCTGTAGCGTTGTTCTACTTTTAGCGATGAATTATACTCACTACGGTGCTAGGGAATGCTTGAACTAACTAAAGCAAAGCTCATGGTGACTTCAAGATGAAGAACAACAATAAAAGCGTTGTTCCATTGCTTTTTACAAATCAAACTTTGGGTTTTTGTTTTAATATTATTTATTACACCCTTATCCACTTACCAGTCTAATGATACTATTTAACATTAGAAACCTTTCATATTTCTCTTTTGGTATTCACTGTGAATCTGAATGTAGGCTACTAAATGTTTTGAACTGTTTCAAGAAATAATATTAGTATGCTACCCATATAACAAATGTAAATGAGAAGATAACAACTTTTCGCCGCTTTCTTTGTGATTGTTTAGACATTTTGATGAGTCAATATATTATGCACGAAATGAAACTCGGAATCCATGAAAAACTAAAAATAATCACATCTCCCCTAAAAATTCAGATTATCACTCATCACTCTCTAAATTTGTATCAGACAATGAGCTAGCTCGAGAAATAGGTTTCATGCAGTCCGCATGCAATGCTTCAATGTTGTCCCATTACAATTGCAACCAGGTTCTCTAATTTTCGAGCACGATCAAGATGGCCACCAAACTCAGACTCAGATAAACACAAGTAGATGTATTAACCGTTTTAAATTTGTTGAGATGAAAGCAAACTTTTCGTAAAATGGTAATTTGATATGTTTAGTCAATCAGGATGGCAACCACAACCAAGACTTGTATGACATATGACCACACAGGAAATATCTTGTGTACAGCAAGTATTTTATTGAAAAAATCTTTAAGCCTAAGGGAAATGTCATGTGAACAGCAACTTATTCAACGGAAAGAAAGTTAAACGAAAGGGCCATAGCAACACCCTTTGTTAGACTTTTATTGTAAAGACATGAAAGACACAAATGACTATTTGATAAACATTCTTTTTTTTTCATTATTTTACCTGCCAACCAAGGTACTCATTTTTTTAACACAGTAACAAATGCATAATTATACATAAGAGGGGGTAAGGCGCCATCTTTTCACATTAAGTTGATAGGACAGCATTTTTTTTTCAAATTAAGTTAATGTGATGTATGTTTTAGTTTTGATAAGTAGCATACTGTATGCCATTGATTCACTTTACCTTACATATTCACAAATAAGGCGTGTGGTTGGTCAGCATCCAAATAAGGTCACTATGACCATTTGTCGTAACAAGGAAAACTTTCTATCTTTTATTTTACAACATTAATTGTCTTTTTCATTTTTTTTCAAAATTTATATAGTTTTTCAACAATCAGGAACAGTAAATAAGATGTGATATAAAAATAAGCAAATGACACGTAAATGTTGACTTTCGCCACCGGAAGTCCTAACACCCAACTCCTTGTCAAAATAATTGTAGCATCATCAAGCTAACTCCTACGGGCTTAAATGAATCGGTTGATTCAAGCGATTATATTTCCGAATAGTATGGTAAATTGTTTAAAGAAAAAAATCACTCCTTGTCCCTTATTTTTTCATACGCTCTAGCCACTTTAAAGACAGTCGATTCATCAAATTTGCGTCCAATTATCATCATTCCGACAGGAAGTCCTTCGGAAAATCCAGCGTTTATTGTTAGAGCTGGATGTCCTGACGAGTCAAATGGTGCTGTATTTTTTATCATACTAAATGTAAGACGTGCAATTTCTGAAAGATAACAAATGCAATGTATTTATTCAAGTTCTTTAAACAAAATTATAAAATATATCTGAAAAAATATAATACAAGGTGTGAGATAAAGGTCTTTAATGTTCAGTAAAGCTAAGACGATCTGTTATAAGATCTAGATTAGAAGCAAGTTCGTTATGAACATTAAATTGCTGTATATTCAAACAATACAACAAGAATTATTCTGAAAAACAGGTAGTGTGAAACCAGTTTTTGCATTAACTATTCAATTACTTTACAACGACCTCTACATTGGAGAGCCAAGTTGTACAGGTCAACAAACTATTTACTTGTCCATAACAAGGCTTTTCTAATATGTTCTAATAACATAACTAGAGTAGACACAACGAAATTTGCCGCGACTTTTCTCTAAAAATCTTTCAGTAAATGCTAAAGGATTACATGGCATATACCAATGGAAAGCTAATTTTCTGCCGCTTCAGGCCATGCAATATCATAATTTTACAACAAATGATGAAAAAGTTTTCATTATCCTTCTATGTCATTTTCACAGAAAATTTAAATCGAAAACAGAGGGAGTATACCTAGTTAACTGAACACATGTATTTATTGTTATAATGCCCGGAGGTCTATCGATTTACCAAAACACGTGGATCGGAAGTTAATCTCGATTTCGTAGCAAAAAGTAATTATGTGAATACTTGGTTAGGAATCAACAAAAACTCTTTAACAAGAAACAAATTCGTTTTAATTAAAGTAAATGGTAAGTGGACAATCAATACCTATTTGGAAGCGAAATTTCATTGAAATCGGACAATGTTGCATTTTCCCGCCCTTTTTGGTGGACATTTTGAACATACCGGTCAACAAAAAATTTTTAACAAGGGCTTTGAAGTTGTAACATCAATACCTATTTGGAAACCAAAGTTCATTGAAATCGGACAATGTTGAAATTTCCCGCCTTTTTTCTGGTGGCCATTTTGAAAATTGCAGTGAACGAACTATTTTCAACACCAGTTTTGAAGTGGCCACAGCAGGCAAACATTTCACCATTTTACAATCAACCTTCATCTTTTATAGTTTTGAAAGTAAAAGACGAAAAATACGCAAATTTTTAAAATTCGGTGAAAAAAAGGGCAAAAACTCCTACAAGGGTTTTTGGAATTTCTTCAAAATTTCCGGGTGGGTAGAATTTGATATGCTGAACATTTTTGTAATTACACTTGACCTCTATCTGTTACATTTTTTAAATTAAAGAACCTTAGTGAGCAAGCTCACATACCCCACGCCCTACATATCGGATAATCCTGCGTTATCTAAAAATTATCAAAAATCGAAATCCAAGTAGTTTGAACATCTCTTACAGATGCACAATCATTCTTTAAAATATCTTAAAAACTGTAGGAGGATTTATCCGGGCAAATGGTGTACCCTATAAGCATTATCTCGCCTAAAATGACTAAATTCAACAAATATATTTTAGTGAAAAATCATCAAAAATCAAAATCCAAGTAGTATGCACATCTTCAATATATGCACAACCAATCTACAAAATAAAAAACTTCCTACCTTAAAAACTGTAGGAGGAGTTATCCGGACAAATGATGTACCCCATGAGCATTTTCTCGCCTAAAAAAGACTAAGTTCAATAATGCATATTTTTGTGAAAAATCAGCAAAAATGAAAATCAAATTAGAATGCACATCTTTGATATATACACAAATAAACTGCAAAATAAAAGTGTCCTACCCTAAAAACTGTAGGAGGAGTTTTCCGGACAAATGATGTACCCTATATGCAACATGATGAAATATAATGCATAAAAATGACAAAGTTCAACAAAGTGTAGTATTCTGAAAAATTATCGAAAATCAATATCCAAATACCATGCACATCTTTCATATGTGCACAATCAACCTGCAAAAGAAAAACTTCCTATCTTAAAAACTGTAGGAGGAGTTATCCGGACAAATGGTGCACCCACTTGCTGACAGACGGACGGACCAGTCAAAAACTATATACCCTCCGCTACTTCGTTACGTGGCTTGTAATAAAACATAGGTAATCAACGATTACAAAGTTCGCCTCGTTGTGGCAACTAAATTTTGCCTGGATGCCGACATATTATCAAAATTGCATGCATTAAGCAAGGTTACCTGAACCAACAATGTACAGTTACTGAGCTATGAACTTGGATGTATATATTAATGTAACTAAATACCGAACTTACTGTGAATTTAATTTCTGCAACTTATGTCTCTTCAGTGCAGATAAAATCTAAACGTTTGGAAGACCATAAACTCAAAGATCTTTAAAAACTGATAGAGAATAAATAACCAATATGATCTAAATGTAAAGCCAAAACCAGCTAAGGACAGAGCTTTGCATGAGGGAGATATTCCTTAGTTTTCAACAAAATTTACATAAATGTAAGTCATTCATGAGTAAAATGTAGGTTTAAGTGAACTAATTTTGTCTGAATGCTGAGCTACCATCACAGATCATATACACATGCAAGATGATCCTACCATGTACAGTACATGAGATCTGATCCCTGAAATGAACTTGAATGTAAGTCACTCAAGTGGAAAATGGCGGTCAGTGACCCAATTTTGCCTGGATGCTGACTTACCATCAGAGATGCATGCATGTGCAAGGTTAGATGATCATACCATGTACAATGACTAAGATATCAACTCGGACGTCAACTTGAATTAAGTCACTCAAGCAGAAAATATAGGTCAAAGTGACCAAACTGCCTGGATGCTGACCTACCATCAGAGATGCATGCACATGCAAGGTTAGATGATCCTACCATGTACAGTTGCTTAGATCTGAACTCGGATGTAAACTTGAATGTAAGTCGATCATGCGGAAAATATAGGTCAAAGTGACCTAATTTTGTCTGGATGCTGACCTTACCCCAAAGATGCATGCACTTGCAAAGTTAGATGATCGTACCATGTACAGTTACTTAGATCTGAACTCGGACGTTAACTTGCAAGTAAGTCGATCATGCGGAAAATATAGGTCAAAGTGAACTAATTTTGCCTGGATGCTGACCTACCGCCAAAGATGCATGCAGATGCAAAGTTAGATGATTGTACCATGTACAGTTACTTGGATCTGAACTCGGACGTAAACTTGAATGTAAGTCGATCATGCGGAAAATATAGGTCAAAGTGACCTAATTTTGCCTAAACTGACCTACCGCCAAAGATGCATGTACATGCAAGGTTAGATGATCCTACCATGTACAGTTCCTTAGATCTGAACTCGGACGTAAACTTGAATGTAAGTCGATCATGCGGAAAATATAGGTCAAAGTGACCTAATTTTGCCCGGATGCTGACCTACCTCCAAAGATGCATGTACATGCAAGGTAAGATGATCCTACCATGTGCAGTTACTGAGATATTAACTCGGACCTAAAATTGAATGAAAGCCAGTCAGGCGGAAAATATAGGTCAAAGAGACCTACTTTTGGAGGCTGTGAGATAGCCAAAGATGCATCTGCACACAAAGTTTGATGACTCTACCCTTCATAGTTGCAGAGATATATGCCCAAATGCGGACGCGGACGTAGACGTAGACGCGGACGCAGACGCCGGGGGTACTCCAATAGTCCTCAACTTCGTTGAGGCGAACTAAAAACTTGCGCATCAAAGGTTTAGATATCAGGAATCAATAAAAACATTCTTTAAATTTTATTTTAGATAGATTCACTTATTTAGGAACTTTAGATCTACATGCAGGGCTCTTATACAACAGGGTATTTGACATCCAAACTTCTATGGAAATGTTCCAGACCATACGCGTATTCGGACCGTACGCGTACGGTCCGGACCATATGCGTATACTCATATGGTCCGACGGTACGCGTATGGTCGGACCATACGCGTACGGTAGGACCATCTGAGCATACGTGTACGGTCTGCTACGAGCTGGACCATACACGTATATTTAGACCGTATGAGTACAAAGGAAAAGACAGACACTACATTCGTTATTCAAACAAAGAAGTAAGTTACAGTAAAAACTTACTAACTCCCACTGTATTAGTATTAGTATTAGGTCTCTGTAGAAATAATAAATTACTAATAGAACTGAAATCAAATTATAGAAGCAGTGAAATAAAAAATAAAATTTCACATTTTCACACAAATTTTAAAGGTGATACACATTTCATTTTTACATTGAAAAGTTTGGTTCGTTGATTGGGGGTATTCCTTTTTGGAACACTGTGTAATTTCCGCTGTTTTATTTATTCAGTCGTCCCTGTACGAGGTTTCGGGTTTTGCACCCTTTATGGGTATTTTGGAAAAATGTTGTTCCTTAGAGTTGCTTTTTTCTCAAGATTTTCAGACAAGAAGACCGTATATTTTATTTCAATAAACATTCCATTTATTTTTTTACGAAACACTTGTTTTTTTTATTATCTTTTTATCTAAAATACATGTTCAATTAATTAGTCAATTTTATAAAGGCATCTCCAAAACGTAATAACAGTAAAGTAAATTCTAATTTTTCTCTTTAAAAAAACTGTTTTTAGAAAATCTTATTTGTTTCTTAACATAACAGCTTAATTCATTAGATAATATTGTTTACGGTATATTAATTTATTGATATATTATCAAAGAACACAAAAGACTTTTGCATAGCCAGACCGTACGCGTACGGTCCGACCGTATGGGTATTTCGAAAAAAATACTCGTATGGTCCGGAACAGAAATATCATTTACAAAGCGCATAAATTCAAATATTGTCCTTCCAAACTTATTAATCCTTTGATCAAACTTTTTCATCAGGATATAAATACATCATAGACACTGTTGTTTAATCTTTACCTGTGGTTTTTATCGGCAAAGATATTAATCAGCTCCTAAATGCTTTACATTATAACCATGGTGACTAAATTAAAAACAATTTACCATACTGCCAGTATTTGGCATTGCACAATATCATGTTCTTCCTCTACAATTAATGATGTTTATATACGAAATCTATTCAGAAGTATTTCAACTGATATTTCATATGTTAGAAGGCTTGATATCATAGTCAACGGAAATTATGTCCATAGCAAGCTGTCAGTAACTGCGAGCATTTGTCAGGACAGTACCCGTTTGTTTTGTCTTCATGTTTTATAAACTTCATTGTAAAGGTACTCGTCTGGATAAGTTTGGACTTTTTTCTAGTTTGATTTCTACTGAGTCATTTTGTGTATCTATCCCTCTGCTTAGTGAAAGCGGGGGGATTATGTAATGCAGTCCGACCGTATGTACCTACGTACGTACCTACGTACGGGTGTAGTGCTCCCCGATAGCTCTGGAACTATAAGAGGTAGAAATTTGAAACTTCGCACCATACAAGAGTATGATCTGCACTAGCGCGCTAGGGGTTCGAAGTTTCTGTCAAACGCCCTAGGGGCAAATTTTGAGCAGAGACGTATTTTCGCGATATCCAATAATCGGAAAAACCTCCTAGGCTTTTTGGGCTAGAAAGTTGAAACCCGGGAATCCACTCGCATATCATTTTGCAGCTTCACAGAGGGCGTCGAAATTTTCCTATGACCCCTCAGGGCATATCCTCTAGGGGGTCCAAACAAGAGGCTCTCAAGAGCCTGTATCGCTCACCT
>MJUU01058107.1:70795-84001 GCA_002080025.1 Modiolus philippinarum
AATTTATTTTCTGCATATGCGCATTTCGACAACTTATGTCTCTTCAGTGCAGATAAAATCTAAACGTTTGGAAGACCATAAACTCAAAATTGTTTAAAAACTGATAGAGAACTAATAACTAATATATTCAAAATGTAAAGCCAAAGCCAGCTAAGGACAGAGCTTTGCATGAGGGAGATACTCCTCAGTTTTGAACAAAATTTTCAAAAATTTAGATATTGTAAGGTTCCAAATAGAATCGGCTTTCGGGTCAGCATCGAAGTACTGACTACTGGGCTGGTGAATACCCTCGGGGACTAACAGTCCACCAGCAGTGGCATCGACCCAGTGGTAACAAATAACTAAATACCGAAGTCACTGTAAATTTATTTTCTGCATATGCGCATTTCGACAACTTATGTCTCTTCAGTGCAGATAAAATCTAAACGTTTGGAAGACCATAAACTCAAAATTGTTTAAAAACTGATAGAGAACTAATAACCAATACAATCAAAATGTAAAGCCAAAACATACTACGTCAAGATGTACTAACTAAATACAATTAAGACTGAAACTCATTATGTTTGTCTTTAGCAGTCGGTGATACTTGATTTGGAACAAAAGATGCAAAAATACCAAAGTTGCATCGTAAACAGTAGAATTTTGTTATGCTGTACACATGTTCCAAGGAGTAACCTTTAATCAGCAGCATTAAAATCAAATAACATGGAAAGCCTTTATCCAAAAAATAATCAGAAAAGATATACTCATTACCAAAAAAAAATCGAAATAGGAAGCCAAATCCGGTACTAAGGACATCTACCGAGTCACACGGAATGAAGCCTCAGTATTTTTAAGGGGTTGGAATTTTGATGATAAAGACAGTTAATTTCTATAAAACGCAAGGTACATTTTCGTGCCAGACAAGTCTGACTATTGGACTGGTGAATACCCTCGGTGACCTCTGGTCCACCAGCAGTGGCATCCGTCCAATGGCTTAAAAATACAAAAATACCAAAGTTGCATCGTAAACAGTAGAATTTTTTATGCTGTACACGTGTTTCAAGGAGTAACCTCTCACCAGCAGCATTAAAATCAAATAACATGGAAATCCGTTATCCAAAAAATAATCAGAAAAGATGTACTCCTTACCAAAACTATCGAAATAGGAAGCCAAATCCGGTACTAAGAACATCTACCGAGTGCCATACACGGAATGAAGCCTTAGTATTTTTAAGGGGTTAGAATTTTGATGAAGACAGTAAATTTCTATAAAACGCAAGGTATTTTCGTGTCAGAGAAGTCTGACTATTGGACTGGCGAATACCCTCGGGGACTTCTGGTCCACCAACAGTGGCATCCGTCACTATGAACAGAAAAAAGTACTGTCCATACCAGGAACAGTGATTTTTTCACTGTCATTCACTGTTCTCTGCTGTGGTAGTACTGTGAAATATCTATTAAGTACTGTCAAGAACTGTGCCAATCGGGGACAGCCATTAACAGTTATACCCAAGTACTGTGATTAACTGTCCAGTACTGTAACAGTAACATACAGTAAATGACAGTCTTTACGACTACTGTCATGCACTGTCCCGGATTGTTACAGTTCATGTCAGTTATTGACAGTATTTGGTGTTACTGTCATGCACTGTCCTTGATTGTAACAGTGCATGACAGTTAGCCACAGTATTTGAAATAACTGTGTTGCACTGTGGCGGATTGTGACAGTGCAACTCAGTTAATAACAGTGATTTTTTACCGTATATGTACAAGTTAATTCCTTTTATCTATAATTATCTAAAATTTTTTAAATCAATCTATTTTTATAGATAAATTGTAATAGTGTTCATGGATATTTATTTATTTATTTTTTTAATGTATTTAAAAAATAAACTATTTTCAACTTTAGATTAACTCAGTTGCCAATATTTATTTTGCAAAATGTTTGTTTGTTTGTTTGTTTTTTAATTTCCAGCCGCAAATTGCAGATAGATAGAACGGTAACATAGCTATTATATACGAAATTTCATGACATTTAAAATTTCCGATGATGGTCTCAGAAATATCTGCATTCAACGTTATTTACTCATTCAAAAGGAAAATTTCGCGTTTATTTCATTAATCTTGTCAGCACCATAAATATATGTATATCCGATATTTAATTGCTTTTAGGGGACGACCATTTGAATTTTAGGGTGTGTAGTTTTGGCGATTTCGCCTACAAATAATATTCGTCTTTATGAGAATTTCAGAAATTATCTATTCACATCAAATGTCAAATCAAAATAATTTATTTGCATTTGCATAAAAACATTATTCTTTAGTTCTTCAAATTAAAATTAAATATCTATTTTAATTGACACCAAGATTAAATTATTCATTTACAAAGTCCCCCCTCCCCCCTGAATATGAATATCAAATCGTTAAAACCTTAGCAGCCAAGATAAGTTTAGTATTTCACGAATTATTTCTTAATTTTGCTGATTACAGGTCAAAAACTTCACGGTCATTTTCCCAAAGCATAGTTAAGTTAGCTCGAAAACCGACTTATAAAAGTTTTTTACTGTATTAAAAATTATTATCTAAAAGAAAATAATTATCTCCATTCCGTACATGCACACAGATCTGACGGAGTGTTTATAATATGAATATTTTTTTTAAAAATACAAAAATACCAAAGTTGCATCGTAAACAGTAGAATTTTGTTATGCTGTACACGTGTTTAAGGAGTAACCTCTCATCAGTAGCATTAAAATCAAATAACATGGAAAGCCGTGATCCAAAATCGTTGTAATGGGGGATTTTAATGATAATCAGCTATCAACAGGACCTTCTAATCTTAACAAAATCATTATAGAAAACGGATTCTACCTAGCCATATCTGAACCGACATTTTTTTTAAACTCTTCGTCTTTACTTGATCCCCTTATAGGTAACAATAAAGATATTTTGGCTTATTACGAAGTTGGTGAAAACATTTTAGAAGTCAACATTCGATATCAGTGTCCTGTTAGTGGTATTCTTCAGATTCAAAAGTCTAAAAGCAAAAAATTTAAGAGGAGAATATTGGAATTTGAACGGGGCAATTAGGCACAGTATTGCGAGGTCTTAAGTAGGGTTGGTTGGAGTAACATTATTGACGGGTTGCCACTTAATGAAGCAGTAACACAAGTTACTCATGAAATTTTGCAAGCAGCCGAAAATAACATTACCAAACAAATTTGTTGTTGTCCGAACAAAAGATCCGCCATGGATGAACAATTTCATCCGGCGAATGATACGCAAACGAAAGAGGCTTCACTGTCAAGCCTGGGCAAACTATAGACTTACTCGTAATGATTGTGTTAATATAATAAAAAAGCAAAGTCTGATTATTTTAACAAACAAACCGAAATACTTAATTCCGAAAACTTATCAGTGAAAAATTGGTGGAAATTGCTGAGAAACCTGTGTGGACTGCTATCTAAATCGTCTAACTACCCCCCCCCCCCCATTTTNACGATACCGAGAAGGCAAACGCTTTTAATGATTACTTTTCTCTTCAGTCCCGGGTAGATGACTCGGCATCGACCATACCTAGAGCTCCCGGCCATATGAGCCATCCAGTCTTACAAAATATTGTAATTACACAAGAAGATGTACATGACTATCTCCTTATGCTAGATACATCTAAAGCAACCGGTCCCGATTATATTAGCCCTAGATTTTTTAAATATGGCGCAAAGGAATTATGCTATCCCCTGGCTCTACTATTCAATAAGTCTATGGACATGGGTATCTTCCCTTGTGACTGGAAGATAACTAATATTATACCAATTTTCAACAATGTTGAGCGTGAGCTTTTAACAAATTACAGACCAATCTCCTTGTTATCGATAATCGGGAAAGTAATGGAAAAATGTGTCTTTTAATACATGTATAATTTTATTAACCGACACAAACTTATATCTAATCTACAATCTGTTTCAAACCCGGAGATAGTACAGTTAATCAATTAATTAATATTACTGATGATATTGGTAAGGCTCTTGACTCGGGAAAGGAGATCAGGGTAGTATTTTGCGACATAAGCAAAGCATTCGATCGAGTATGGCATGAGGGACTCTTGCATCAACTAGAATGTATTGGGGTAAAAGGGAAACTGTTAAAATGGTTTAGAAGTTATCTTTTAGATCGTAGCCAGTGAGTTGTAATTGGGGATCTTGTTTCCGATGCATGTAGGATACAAGCAGGAGTTCCGCAAGGTTCTATCTTTGGTCCTCTTCTATTCTTGATTTATATTAATGACATTGTCATGGATATCTCTTTAACATCAGGCTCTTTGCCGATGATACAACATTGTACTTGGTTGTCGAAAATGCTTACGCAGCAGCCGATCTTTTGAATTCTGATATGAACAAAATTCAACAATGGGCAAATAAGTGGTTAATTAACTTTAATGCAATGAAAACTGAATCTATGATCATATCGAGGAAACACCTGAGACCCCATTATCCCCCTATCTATATGAATGATGTTATTATTCGAGAAGTCAGTACACATAAACATTTGGGACTTAATTTTCAAGATGATGGAAATTGGACTTTTCATATTGGCTGTATTATTGATAAAGCAACATCCCGCCTTAATCTTATGCGTTCATTGAAGTTTAAACTGACACGATTACAACTTCAGACTATTTATTTCAGCTTTATTAGACCAATATTAGAATATGCAGATGTTGTATGGGACAATGTCCCACTTTATCTCCAGGAAAAATTGGAGGCTATTAATAATGAAGCGGCTCGTATAGTAACCGGGGCAACTAAGCTTTGTTCTAAAGATAAACTCTATCTTGAAACGGGATGGAAACCGTTAACTGTTAGAAGAGTTAAACATAAAATTATTGAATTTCATGAAATTTTTTTTCGTAAAAGCCCTGAGTATTTATGTAATCTTGTACCGCCTCGGTTGTATCTAGTACACAATTATAACACAAGACGAGCTGATAATATCCAAACTATCAATTGTAGGACAAATTATTATAAAAATTCATTTTTACCCTCAGTAAGAAATGAATGGAATGATTTACCAATTGATGTTAAATCAAACCCTTCTACAATGTAAGTACTCTTTGAAACGGTTTCTTAATCGAAATGTAAGACCGCCACCACCCTACTTTTGTTCAGGTAACCGTAAGGGACAAGTGCTTCATGTCCGACTTGGATTATCATGTAGTAATCTTATCGATCATCTTTTTCGTAAAAATATTACTGACTCTGATCTGTGCTTGTGTGGTTATGCTGAGAGTACATCTCATTTTTTGTTTCATTGTCCATTTTTCGAAGACATTCGGGTTCGTACCATCGGAACCCTAGGTGCTAATATTTCGTTAGAAACTTTATTGTATGGTAACAGTCTCTTTGACAAAGAAGAAAATGAGCACATCTTTAGTACAGATCATACTTTCATTATCGATTCGGGTAGATTTGGTCTGTAATTTTATCGTAATTCAATGTCTACCTACGTACGTTATTTACATTAATTGATTCCTTTTATTTTTTTAAATTTTTCTATTTTATTTATCTATTTATTTGTCGATAATATGCAATCTGTTTATAGCTCTCTTCAGTGCTATTATGGTCACCTAATGACCGTGATCTACCAATAACGTGGATGTATGTTCTGGCAAGTCAAGGAGTACAAATCAAACTCAGACTCTTAATCAGTTTAAACTACCTTTTTACAATAGCTTCTTATTACAATGCCTGTTCAATTTTTGTCAATTATACATACAAAGGGAGACAGATTTGTATTAGTAAATCTAGTTTCTGAATCCCTATTTCTAATTCAATTTTATACTGATTTCAAATAAATACTGTTTAAACCAAAGCCGTTATCCAAAAAATAATCAGAAAAGATGTACTCCTTACCAAAACTATCGAAATAGGAAGCCAAATCCGGTACAAAGGACATCTACTGAGTGTCATACACGGAATGAGGCCTTAGTATTTTTAAGGGGTTAGAATTTTGATAAAGACAGTAAATTTTTATAAAACACAAGGTAAATTTTCGTGTCAGAGAAGTCTGACTGTTGGACTGGCGAATACCCTCGGGGACTTCTGGTCCACCAGCAGTGGCATCCGTCCAATGGTTTAAAAATAAAAAATACCAAAGTTGCATCGTAAACAGTAGAATTTTGTTATGATCAATAAGGTGGTTCATGATCACAAATCATGATCACTAAGGTGAATCATGAAAATAAAAGCTTGAAGTAACATAAAGAAATCTCTTGCGATGGTTTGTGTTCTTTGGTTTTTCCTGCAATCATTCAATTTAATAATCCGCAAAATATTTTTTGTTGTTTATGATTGTTTATAATTGTACGTTTTATCTATATTTGACAACTTTTATTGTCGACTTTTGGTCAAAAATGGTGAATTGGTGTTATGGATATTGAAAATATTTATTTGATTTTTAATATTGTTTCTGTACTTTATTCCGAAGTAATTTCTGTTTGATTTTTATATGTTTTGTGCCAATCATGATCTGGTTTTGTTCTAGTCATTTTTTCTGATTTTTCATCGATTCTATTTTGAACCTTACAATATCTAAATTTTTGTAAATTTTGTTGAAAACTAAGAATTATCTCATCTCACGCAAAGCTCTGTCCTTTAATAGCTGATTTTGGCTTTACATTTAGATCATATTGGTTATTTGTTCTCTATGAGTTTTTAAATATCTTTGAGTTTATGGTCTTCCAAACGTTTAGATTATATCTGAACTGAAGAGACATAAGTTGTCGAAATGCGCATATGCAGAAATAAAATTCACAGTAACCTCGATATTTAGTCGAGATTTTGCGCTCTTGTAACTCACCAATTCAACCGTCCCTTTTCAACTGTTTTATACCTGTGCAGTGCATAATGTTTTTCTTTTACGCTTCGACTAAAACCGACAACCCAACATTTTTAAAAAATCTATTTTTTTACTTCAGCGTTATTTATCAAATGCTACGTAAAAAGAAAAAAAACAGCAAATGACAATAATTGCTATCTGTTTAAGAGAAGCTTCTAGTCGTACCTAGATGTAAATATGTTTCTATAGTTTACTTTCAAAATTCTCGGATTTTTAAAGCATACTCTTGATTCGACAAAAATACCGTTCAAACCGTCTTGAACTTGCTATGAGGTATGAGCAAATTTCAATGTTGAAGGATTTTAGGTTACTTTAAGATGAAAAACAACAATAAAAGGGTTGTCCCTGTACTTGTTTTTACCATGTATTTGAAGAGACTTTGTCTCATGTGCATTTACTCCATATCGATTCATTCACCATTCACATTACAGTTTGGACAGATACAGAAAATAAATGAATTTAAACATTTTGATAGTGTGTCTCTACTTAATGGTGTAACAGGGGTCAAATAACTTAATACCGAAATTACTGATTTTTACAGCACCGAAGTGAAACTAGTTGTCGAAACTGTGGAACTTACTATAATTTGTTACTTTCTAAACTCCGGCACAGGATATGTTAAGTGGATACGATACAGTAAAGATCCTGAACTAATTTTTTTCGTGAATTTTGAAATCAAGTCAATTTGAACATGCTCTTTCCAAATCTGCAAAGAAAAATATATCTCCATGATTTAGTTTTCTAGATAATTGCGCTTCAAAATTGCCCATTTTCCAAATATTTCGTAAAAATTGTATTTTTACGACAATACGTAAAATGTCATAACTTTTGAATGAATTAAGCTACTTGTTTCCGTTTTTTTTTCCGTGAGATATTTCTGAAGAGGGTAAGTATACATTTTTCCAAATTGACATTTATTTTAATAATTATAGAATGAACGTTCATTTCTCGTAGGTAAAATTTCACATACAAAACATTGTGGACTGAATTTTTCTTCCTAAGTCGAAGAGATCTCCGTGAGACATCACTCATTTAAATTTCGCTTTGAAAAAAGCTTATTTCAAAGCCACAGAGAGAAAACTGGCGTTTTTATCACTACAAATGAGCATTCCCGGTTTTGGCGCGAAATGACGTTTCATTATATTTTGCATGGAAAAACGTATTTACTGTTTTCCCGCATATTAGTGTTGCAAAAAATAGAACAGAATTAAATTCCAATAAAAACGGAAATAAGAGACATCAAAACAGAACATAGAATACTGGATTTTGGAGATAGAAATTCTCATGTAATTGAAGGCGGAAACGATCTCCTCAAATACCAGTAAGACGGATAACTGGATCACTGGTATATTGAAATCAATATGTATACCACCTAAAATCAAACTATTTATGAAATGCAGTTATAATTTGTCCTACATGACAATTATTGAACTAAATTTTAATTTACGAAAAACAATTAACCTTAATGTCGATTAAATATAAATCACCTTCAGCTCAACAGTGTTGATTAATCAGTGATTCCCTCTCAAGGTACAATGTATTGATTTTTTCGCATAATACACAAAAATGTGACCGGAATAAAAACGACTCAAAAGTCATGTATTGATCCCGTGATAAATAATTACTTGCGTCTAGAGACATTCACAAAGATCAGTCAAATACTTATCGACCTTGAAAAATGATTATTTCCCTTCTGTCGCTGTTCAAGTATCTAGATCAATATACAGTGACTGAGTCCCTGGTTTCACCTCTCGACCTTTGATAAAAAAAATCAGAATTATATGTGGTGTTAGTTTAATATAAGGGGGTGGGTAGGAGGGGGTTTAATTCCGATTTCCTGAGCAAAAATGTACTATTCCCTCAGTCATCCCGACAAATGAAATTGACCGAATCCCGTTCCTGGAAAGTATTTTTCCCGAATTCTCGGTGAAATAAATGGCCTTTTCCTATTATCCCGAAAATAATCAAATTAACCCTCATTCAAAAGTTGGGTAGAATAATTATCATGCATGTGTATCGTGATTGTGCCTCTCGCCTATTGTTTATTGATAATACATTGTAACACGTTAGGACATTTTGCATTTAACTGATGAAATNTTCCAAAAGTATGTCATGTTTGTGTAAGAAATATTAAAAGTTCAATCTGCAAGATAATTATTGAAACTTATATTTGATTTTTAATTGTCAAGTTATTAAATATTTTTCCAACAGAGCTGACAAAGTTTTCAATACCTGGTAATTTTTGATTGAATAGGGTCTTAAAAATGTTTAGAATTGCACCTGTAAAATTGTGTAATTAAGAGCTATTAAAACAGGAAGAGAAGTGAAGATTATATAGATATGAATATATGTAAATTAGTGTTTTGTACATTATATAGCTTGGGAATTTTTTTTCCCAACTTGCACTGAAATTGGTATTTTTTTTGCTTGACATTTAGTTCACTTTTAAAAGCTTTTAATGTCAATCAAGCAGTGTTACATGTGGATTTTAAAAAAATATACATATCATTTTTTTTTTTTTTTTTTTGCAAAACTGAAACACTTTTTATACCCCGCCACACGTAGTGGCGTGGTATTATGTGATACCCTCAGTCGTGTGTCCGTCCGTCCGTCTGTCTGTCCGTCTGTCCCCCGAAGGTTTCCGACTGATAACTTTTGAACGGAATAACATACAGTCTTCAAACTTGGTATGTAGCATGTTCACCACAAAACTCAGGTTGAGTTCGAATATGGGTTCAGAGGTCCAAGGGGTTCTGGAGTTATGCCCCTTGATACTTCGAAATTTTGTGAAACGTGGCGGGGTATCATGTAATCCACCATTACTATTTTTGATTAAGAGTATGAATTTTTTTTTAAAAAGCGAATTCAATTTAAAATCTAGATTCTTCAATAGATGTGAAGATTTAACTTCACAATGGACGGTATGTTCAAAGAGCAGATTGATTTTTTTTCTTGAGCATTTCAGGCTTCAGGACTTTAAAATGCCTGTAATATTTTTATTGAAGAAATAAGTATTTGCAGACTCAGAATAATAGATTAAATATAGTTTCTACAACGAGAACTAAGTTGATTATGAAATTTCTCACATCGAGTTAGATAAATTTTGCAAATGTTTGAAAACGAGGCTTGCCGAGTTTTTAAACATTTCAAAATTTATTTAACAAGATATGAGAAATGTTTAAGTTGTAGAAAATGTTTCTCTAATGACATTATGTAAAATACCGAGGATTATGTTCTGAATAGATTTGGTGGGAAATTTCACGTGAGTTGTTCTCTCAAGATGAGAAATATTTTATTACACGGGTCAGGCGTTGGTTAAATTTGCTAGAAATTAGAGAAATATCGTTTTCATCTTTGCTCATTGACCAATGTTCCCCACCATCATGTTATGTTTTTTTGTTTTTTTTTGTGTATACAATAAAAGAACCTTCTACATGAGAAACAAACTCAAAAGTCTGAGCTGTATCTTAGAGAAAAAAAAACAAAAAAAACTAATTGAAAGAAGTTTAAAAATCTTAATATTTAAAACTGGTTGTATTAAAATGCAAATTGCATTAATCATAATAATATATTTTTGGTTCAAAGCTGATGAATAATTAATGAAATAAACAACAAAATTCTAAAACCATATAAATCATACGGAATAAATTTTTGCTGTAATGAAATGCAACATACCTAGTTGGATTACATTTCCCAATAATTCTGACCTGTGAAATGTTCGCTGATTATAGATCAGATTAGGGTTGTAGGTAATGAAAAACTTGTACATATTTTATGATATTTACATATTTTAGTATTATTGACGCTATAAAATTCTTAAGATTTGTGTTTTCTTTGACAGGGGTCGCATTGTTCTTAGCTGTTGAAGAATCGATTGTTTTGTTTGTTTAATGAAGTTTTCAGAAGTATATAAAAATATGACGGGTGGTTTATGTGTGTTTTGCTGTCTTGTCGGTAGTCAAGCTGTGTTTTATGTGTAAAGGTCAACAGGTCATTGTAATAAGAAAGCGTGATTGTCACCCAGTGGTCTATATTTGTTCGAAGTTTAAGCCAAGCTGTGAATATCATTATGAAGATTTTTCATTCATTTTATATGAAAAATGTTGATGGCTAGATAAAATGAAATGATATGCTATTCAGAATATATTGAGAATGCAAGGAAAGTTACTTTTATTTGTCAGCAATGACAAAGATATGTCACCTCTTCGGTAAGATGCTAAAAGCACAAGAAGAGGAATTTTATAGGTGAAAAAATTGAAAATCCAAAGAATAAATCACATTAAAATTCCATAAAAATAGGACTGTTTGTGCAATGGCTTTTGATTGTATGTATCTTGTTTACCATTGTCCCTTTCATACTTCATGAATTGTATTCTCCAATTCAGTGCCTATAAGACCACTATTGCTTATAACTTTGATTTAACATTGGACATTTTCAAATACTTTTTAGGGCCTCACCACATAGTGGCGGACGCCCTATGGTAATCCCTCTGTCCGTCCGTCTGTAACAAAGTCGTGTCCGGGCCATAACTTTTTTATCTTTTGAGATAGGCTTTTGATATTTTTCATGTAGATAGATCACTTGAAGACGATGTGTCATGAACAATGATTGGTGACCTTTGACCTTGACCTTTGCTTTCAAGGTAAGATTTTTGCTTTCGTAATGACAAGTCGTGTCCGGGCTATATCTTTTTTGCCTTTTGAGATAGGCTATTGATATTTTGCATGTAGATAGATCACTTCAAGATGATGTGTCATGAATCATGATTGGTGACCTTTGACCTTGACCTTCATCTTCAAGGTCAGATTTTGATTTTCTAATGACAAGTCATGTGCAGGCTATATCTTTTTTGTCTTTTCAGATAATCTTTTGATATTTTGCATGTAGATAGATCACTTCAAGACAATTTGTCATGAACCATGATTGGTGACCTTTGACCTTGACCCTTGCTTTTGTAATGACAAGTCGTGTCTGGGCTTTAACTGTTATGTCTTTTGAGGTAGGCTTTTGATATTTTGCATGTAGATAGATCATTTGAAGATGATGTGACATGTACCATGATTGGTGACCTTTGANAGAGTTCCAGAGGAGAAGATCTTTGAATGTGTTTCCCAATAGGGTCCAATGTTAAACTATGTTCCCCGCTGGCGGCCATCTTGGATTAGGTGCAAACCTGTCGGACACAATTTTGAAAAGGACCACCTTCACAATATTGTGACCAAGTTTGGTTTCAATTGGCTAAGTAGTTCCAGAGAAGAAGATCTTTGAATGTGTTTTCCCAAAGGGTTCAATGTGAAACTATTTTCCCCCCTGACGGCTATCTTGGATGAGGTGTGAATCTACCGGACACAATTTTGAAAGGGTACCACCTAAGGACTATTGTGACCAAGTCTGGTTTCAATTGGCCGAGTAGTTCCTGAGTAGAAGATCTATGAATGTATTTCCCATAGGGTCCAATGTTAATCTATGTTCCCCGCTGGCGGCCGTCTTGAATTAGGTGCGAACCTGCCGGACACAATTTTGAAAGGGGACCACCTAAGGACTATTGTGACTAAGTTTGGTTTCAATTGGCAAAGTAGTTCCAGAGTAGAAGATCTTTGAATGTGTTTCCCATAGGGTCCAATGTTAATCTATGTTCCCCGCTGGGGCCATCTTGGATTATGTTCGAACTTGCCGGACACAATTTTGAAAGGGGACCACCTTATCACTGTTGTGACCAAGTTTGGTTTCAAATGGCCTAGTAGTTAAAGAGTAGAAGATTTTTGAATGTGTTTCCCATAGGGTCCAATGTTAATCTATGCTCCCAGCTGGCGGCCATCTTGGATTAAGTGCGAACCTGATGGACACAATTTTGAAAGGGGACCACCTAAAGACTATTGTGACCAAGTTAGGTTTCAATTAGCTTAGTAGTTCCAGAGAAGAAGATCTTTGAATGTGTTTTCCCATAGGGTTCAATGTGAAACTATTTTCCCCCCTGACGGCTATCTTGGATGAGGTGTGAATCTACCGGACACAATTTTGAAAGGGTACCACCTAAGGACTATTGTGACCAAGTCTGGTTTCAATTGGCAAAGTAGTTCCAGAGTAGAAGATCTTTGAATGTGTTTCCCATAGGGTCCAATGTTAATCTATGTTCCCCGCTGGGGGCCATCTTGGATTATGTTCGAACTTGCCGGACACAATTTTGAAAGGGGACCACCTTATCACTGTTGTGACCAAGTTTGGTTTCAACTGGCCTAGTAGTTAAAGAGTAGAAGATTTTTGAATGTGTTTCCCATAGGGTCCAATGTTAATCTATGCTCCCAGCTGGCGGCCATCTTGGATTA
>MJUU01058107.1:104932-126711 GCA_002080025.1 Modiolus philippinarum
GGGGGGGGGGGGGGGCATTTAGGGTTTGCTTTATGGTGTGAGGTTCCTCACTGTGCTTGAAGACCGTTCGGTGATCCCTAAATGTTTGTTTTAGGTCGTTTTAACCTAGAGGTGGTATGTTGTCTCCTTGACATTTACCCCATTTCCTTTCTTTTTCATAGCTGTGTCACAACCAATACTCAACTGGAACAATGGCATGAAAAAACAATGCAGTTCAAGACTGACAATAAATTATGTACGTTACTTGCACTGTTATAAGAATCCCGACTCCAAATCAATTGTTTAGAATAGAGCCGACAGGTGTCTGCACATATTATATTTACTCGCTTACTCGCGAAATCTCCTAAAATTTAACAAAATTTGTTTCCCTTTTCTTACGATCGGTATCTGTATGCATCAAGTTTGATTTGGTTCTGAATTGCTGTCAATAGTTCTTTTACACCAATTAACCGCAAGGATTTAAACCCTGTGTTGCCACAGGCTGAATAATTGGTGAAAAATGAATCGCAAACAAGATTTCTTTTGAATACATCTATGCCCTGAGTAGCATTTAAGACGAAACCTTTAGCATGAATATTAAGTTTTTGCTTCTAAGAAATTTATAATGACTTTTTGTATTTACATATTCTGGTATCGACTGAAAAGTCAAACACAGTATACGCCTGTGAAATATATAAACCCCCATCATTTACAATTCAAAAGATGTATCAAATGTTGAAGAAACTCTATTGAATGATGTAGAAGATTTTTTGCATTACAAATTCTTTAAATATACCTAAGCATTCTCTTATAGAGAGTTAATTGCTTCTATATTTAATGAATGACTATCAAACTGAGTTTCATTTGTCTTCCTTTGAAAAGTTTTAGTTTTCAGCAAATACAGTCCAATGTCAAGGTCAAACGTAATATATAATTGAAAAGTAAACAAGTGAAGACCCTAAAAATGTCTCGCCCGTCCCTGCTGGCCTCTAAATTGATTTGAAATCTAAGTGAACTAATTAGAAAAGTGAACATACTTACTATACTGTGAAATTGAGGTCAAGGACAAAAGTCACCTGCCAGACTGACATGTACTACCCAAGACCAACCTACATACCAAATATTATCAACCTACCACTTCTAGTTATTGAGAAATGGACTTGAGCAGAAAAACTTAACGTGGCCACTAGACCGTGAAATTGAGGTCAAGGACAAAAGTCACGTGCCAGACTGACATGTACTACCCAAAACCAACCTACATACCAAATATTATCAACCTACCACTTCCAGCTATTGAGAAATGGACTTAAGCAGAAAAACTTAACGTGGCCACTAGACCATGAAATTATGGTCAGGGACAAAAGTCACCTGCCAGACTGACAGGTTCTACCCAAGACAAACCTACATACCAAATATTATCAACCTACCACTTCTAGTTATTGAGAAATGGACTTAAGCAGAAAAACTTAACGTGGCCACTCGACCGTGAAATTGAGGTCACATGACGTTATGTCCGTCAGGTAGCACTTGATTAGTACTACCACTGGACCAAATATGATGTTCCTACATCAAAGGGTTTTCAAAATATCCTGTATTTAGTAAAAGTTAACGCCGTCGCCGTCGTTGTCATACTTTGCACGCCTATGTCTCGCTTTCCGCGACTTTCGTCGCGGGCGATACAAAAATAGATGGTGAGGGTTGGCCCAGATCTTCGACATTGCTGCCTCAAAACAAACAAAATGACTTTGATCTGGTGAAGTATTTACAGGTAAAATAAACTTGCGTTCCCCGTATAGAGCACAGACAAATGAGTACGGGATGAAGAAACAAATGTGAAACATTTAGTTCTATACGAGACCAAAAATGATGATTATATATATGTAATTAACAATTATATATGATTAAAGATACCAGTCCAAGGATTGTACATTTCACACCAGTTTTTATATTGATACCTTTCGGTTTACGTTCCCTGAGTGAAGTGAATATAATTTGATGTTCTAAGTGCTGTCGGTGTTGTCGTGAACTGTAAACTTAATTAAGGACTGCCACGCTCATGTCTTCCATGGGACGTTGATGATACCTTAAATGGTAACCGACGAGCGAGTCTTTGTGAGCCGTTACGGATCGAAAATGCTCAGCACAGCGGTCTGTATTAATATTTTCTGTGTGGTGACATTGTGAGGATGGCATGTTAGAACTAAAGGTACTCAATCGCTGTTTTTTGGTCATTGCATTTCTGCGAGAAAATGTAGTAACCGAGTCAACAACCCTTAAAATGACTATACTGGGTATCCTCTCCTAATGAAGAATTCAGACATAAGAGCACAGTGTGATTTGAAGTCATTGTCATCATTGCAAATACCTCTGAGCCCCATAAATTGAAATTTAGGGATAGAGACTTTTGCAAGTGGTAGGATGACAAGAAGAATAATTCAAATAAGAGTGTGCATCGGTTGTTTTGTAAAAAACTTATGTAGATAGTACTTTTTTCTTGAATCATACACTGAATGTCAAGACAGAAAAGTTTAGATTCACTGATGTCGAGAGTGAACTTGATAGCTGGATGATGGGTCGACAAAAAATAGATAAATGTCTCCGGTTCATGTCGATTTTGTCAGGTAGCACCAAATACGTCATCAATGAATCTGTTGTATAAATCCGGAAGTGGCCCAGTGAACTCTGACAACATCTTTCATTCTAAAAAAACGACAAAAATGCAAGCAAAGCTGGGGCCCATTTTCGTTCCCATCGCAACTCCACCTGTTTGAGAATAAAAAGTATCATAAAATTGAAACGTATTGAGAGCAAGAAATAATTCTGTAATTCTGAGAATAATGTATGTGGACGCAAAAGGATTTGGTATTCTATTGAGAAAATGCTTGACCGCTAGAAGTACTTCATTGTAGGAATATCATGTAAAGAGCAGTTATATCCATAGTAAATATCAGTCAATTGTTGCCCTGATGGCTGAATCCTAACACAAAGATTGTGCATGGTTCGTTTCTTTAATGTACGATGGTAGATTTTCCACTATGGACATGAAGATTATATGTAAAAAGCTAAACATTTTCTCAGTTGGACAAGAACAGGCGGAGACAATGGGCCTTTCAGGAAAAGACACCTTATGGATCTTCGGAAGATATAAAGACGAGATCTTCTCGGGTCTATGGTTGTCAAACAACTTGAACAACGAAGATAAGATTTGAGTGTCAATAGACTGAGAGATGAAGGAGCGGATAGTGATGTTGTTTTCTCTCGTGTTGTCAGCCTGCAGCCTTTTGTAAAACTGCTCATCTGACAAGTGAGATATCCCCTCCTTGGACTGGTCTCTTTCATTATATGTAATTATCAATTATATTCTCTCTAAAGGTCTTGGATTTTGCCAAACCCAAGTCATTTGAATATCAAACAGCAGAGAGACGACATGAATGCATTTTTCAGACGACTGTGGCTCAAAGAATACTTCGCCAGAAACAATGAAGAGGATCGTTTATCAGAGCATTCTGATTCAGACTCTGAGTCTGAATTCATAATACCTTGTAAAAAGAAAAATTCTTGGACAACCAAGTGCAGTAGATCAAAAGCCTTGGAATTTTACACCTATAAAGTTCAAGAAAAGGTAGAAAACTTATTACTACAACAGAGTCCTCCGATTTCAAATATTTCAAAAGAAGAAAAACAGCTAAAACACAGTGTAGATAAGAGAGAGGATATCGTAATTAAAAAGCAGACAAAAGTTCTACCGTAGTCGTCATGAATACTCATGACTGTAATGCCGAAGCAACCAGGCAACTGTCGAAACCTGAATATTATAAAAAAAAAAACAAAAACAAAAAAAAACTAAGCACTGACCAAACAAAAAGTATAGTGAAGAAATTGCAACAGCTCTAGTCTAAGGTGAATGTTAGAACAAGATGACTTGGATGAGGAAACTTTTGAAGGTCTTCTTCTTGAAAATCCTAGTGTTTGTTATCATATCTGTTGCCAATATACATAAAAAAAAATTCCAGGACGTCCTATAATAAACTCTATTGGGCACTCCAATGAAAAAAACATCTCTCAATTTTTANACGAGATCTTCTCGGGTCTATGGTTGTCAAACAACTTGCCTCCGAAGATAAGATTTGAGTGTCAATAGACTGAGATATGAAGGAGCGGATAGTGATGTTGTTTTCTCTCGTGTTGTCAGCCTGTAGCCTTTTGTAAAACTGCTCATCTGACAAGTGAGATATCCCCTCCTTGGACTGGTCTCTTTCATTATATGTAATTATTAATTATATTCTCTCTAAAGGTCTTGGATTTTGCCAAACCCAAGTCATTTGAATATCAAACAGCAGAGCGACGACATGAATGCATTTTTCAGACGATTGCGGCTCAAAGAATACTTCGCCAGAAACAATGAAGAGGATCGTTTATCAGAGCATTCTGATTCAGACTCTGAGTCTGAATTCATAATACCTTGTAAAAAGAAAAATTCTTGGACAACCAAGTGCAGTAGATCAAAAGCCTCGGAATTTTACACCTATAAAGTTCAAGAAAAGGTAGAAAACTTATTACTACAACAGAGTCCTCCGATTTCAAATATTTCGAAAGAAGAAAAACAGGCAATACACAGTGTAGATAAGAGAGAGGATATCGTAATTAAAAAAGCAGACAAAAGTTCTACCGTAGTCGTCATGAACACTCATGACTGTAATGCCGAAGCAACCAGGCAACTGTCGAAACCTGAATATTATAAAAAAAAAAACAAAACAAAACAAAAAAAAACTAAGCATTGACCAAACAAAAAGTATAGTGAAGAAATTGCAACAGCTCTAAGGTGAATGTTAGAACAAGATGACTTGGATGAGGAAACTTTTGAAGGTCTTATTCTTGAAAATCCTAGAGTTTGTTATCATATCAGTTGCTAAAATACATAAAAAAAAAAATCCAGGACGTCCTATAATAAACTCTATTGGGCACTCCAATGAAAAAAAAATCTCTCAATTTTTACACTTTCATCTGCAACCCTTTGTAAAAAAGTTGCCCTCTTATATTAAAGATACTACAGATTACATCAACAAAACCCTAACTGAAGACCTTCCGCCCAACACACTTTTAGTAACTTTAGATTTAACATCACTTTATACCAATATCCCACATGAGGAGGGAATCGAAACCTGCCGTAAAGTTTGGGACAGTAGAGAGATACAATCACCCCCTACAGAATCACTTGTAAATCTTTTGGATCTTGTATTGAAACGCAACAACTCAACAACGAGAATTTTCTTCAGGTTAATGGGACAGCGATGGATACTCGAGTTGCACCATCATATGCCAACATATTCATGGGAGACTTAGAATAATCGATGACAAGCGAGATACCAGAGAACACCTTGACGAATTTATAGAACTCATCAACAGTTATCATACTTCCATAAAATTTACAGTCAATATATCTGAAACAACGAGTGTATTCCTTGATACGACCTCAACACTCGTCGATGGTCAAATATATTTTGACTTGCATACTAAAGCGACAGATTCACATGCGTACTTGCTCCCTAGTAATTGCCATTCTTGATACTGTGTAAATGCCATCCCATATGGGCTTTCAACTTGTTATCTGTTCGCAAGAAGAAACATTCAAACAGAGGAGCAGAGAACTTACACAGCATCTTGTGAATAGGGGTTACAAAGAAAAGCATGTCAGAACAACTGTTCAGAAAAATCTCTTCGATTGACCGAAGCGAATTTCTATATTATCAGGAAAGAAAGAAGAAAAATTTCCATCCACAGTTACCTCATTTGTCAGCTATAAACCGTGAATATATACCAGTTCTACGTTCATCACCCAAAATGAAAGCCGTTTTTCCAGAACCGTCCCTAGTATTATTTCGTCGTCCCAGATATCTGAATTACATTCTCGTAAGAGCCAAATTACCATCACCTGAAACAGATCATTTCCAACATGTCGCGACAAACGTTGCTACAGCTATAGGCGAGTTCTATAAAATATTTGTTAATTTCTCAAGCAAGTCAGAAAATGACATCTATCTAATCACTTGCTGTGTTTGCAAACAACGGTATGTCGGTGAAACGAAAATTTCCCTCAATCTTCGTATCAACTTGCACCGTGACCACATTCGGAAAAGGGAAGATCACAGGCCACTTCATTACATTTAAATTCCACCGATAGCGACTGGAAACATATGCAGGTATTACCAATTGACCAAAATCGATCGTGGACAGACACACAGAGACAGGCTAAAGAAAAGTTCTGGATAGAAAATCTGAAATCTAATTTGGCTTAATTTCCTGCCCTTACCCATTTTTTTTAAACTGATAAATTTGTTGTCGTTCTGACATGGCTGAAGTTTTGCTCACTGTTTTGTAAGAGTATTGTTTATAGAATCGATATACGGATACTGACAAAATTCTTTTTTCCCTTCTCATGTTAAATCTGTAAACAAAAGCATCCAACATGTAGCTCTCGATACTTTGTATAAACATTTTGTAAGTCTTTGTAATATTTTACGAAAGGATATGGAGTAAATGAACACGAGAAAATAACAAATATGTTAACCCTAATTGCAAATAATTTTAATGAGCTGTATGGACATTCCGGAAATTAATTCCTCGTCGGAAGCACAAGAACCCAAACAAAGGAAATCCACGATTTTAAAAATGCATAAAACCAATCTAAACCCGAATAATCAGTAATATCAATTAAGGCTGAGGACAAAACTACGATGGAAGGAGTTAAACCTTACTTTTAGAATTTACAAATTTACATAGGTTTTGTTTGATTGTATTTTTTTTTTACTTTTTATTTTATTGTGAATTGGTGAAGAGGCGGACAGGTCTCGAAATATCAACTGTTATTTTCATGTGCTATTTACTTTGTTAATTTTGAAGTCTTATTTTTAATCTCGTATAGAAGGCTTAATTTCCTGCCCCTTCCCATTTCTTAATTTTTCACATTCGTTATTTTGTTATTTATTACCACTGGGTCGGTGTCTCTGTTGGTGGACTGTTAGTCCCCAAGGGTATTCACCAACCAAGTAGCCAGTATTTCGGTGCTGGCCCGGAAACCGATTCTATTTGGAAACTTGCAATATCTAATTTTACAAAAATTTTGTTCAAAACTATCTCTCTCTCGCATAGCTCTGTCCTTAGCTGATTTTGGCTTCACTATTTCGAAACTATTGGTAATTTGTTCTCTATCGGATTTTACACAAATTTTGGTATATGGATTTCCAAATATTTTGATGTAATCTGCACTGAAGAGATGTAAGTTGTCGAAAAAAATTCTTTCCGCAAGATTTAGACCAAGACCCTTTGAAGACAGCAATGTCGAAGGTCTATAGGCCAACCCCACCTCTATCTTTTATTTTTTCAATTATTTAACGTTTGAAATAATGTGTGTATTATCGCAGTTCGACAAGCGTTTAAAAAGATTGTATGGCGCGCCAAACCACCCTAATATGGCTTGTGTCCAATGGATGAAATAAAAGAAATGTATCAGAGGAATTGTATTTGCTATACAACTTTGCAATAGGCGGACCATCTCAGATTATTAGTTCATTTAATTTAATTTAGAATATATGGGTGGTTTGGGTATCAATAAACCGGGTTAACACTACCACTGGTTTTTGCTAGTGCCGTTACCGAGTCCGGCTATCCCGGGTTTTGTATCTTGTCTTTCAATTGTATTTTTCTAGTGCAGTTCGCTTGTAAATTGTGGCATGTGATTGTATTTTTCGGCAATTGTAGGTGCTTACTGTTATCATTTGTTTGCAATTAACAGATACTTACTAGAGACGCACTACCAGAACTTGATCCACCAGCTGATAATTTTTCGTTGAATGGATTTTTCACTGGCCCTGTTGAAGATGTCCAACTGCTTCCGCTGAAGCAAAAATCTTCACAGACAGCTTTACCAGATATAGTTCCACCTATAATATGACTGAATTAATTACATTTATCTCAATAGTCGTTTTATTCCCACTTTATGCTAGGTAAAAGAAATAAAAAACAGTATTTTAATCTTACCAAATTACAACAGTATGCCCAATGTTTTACCATATAGGAACTCATGATGCAGTAGATCTGAACACTTCCATCAAAATAAATTATTGCCAAAATAAGTAAAGATAATACGTTATTTCATATCAAAATCAGCAAACCTTCGTCTAAAATACGAGTTATAATCGTGGCATCAAACTCGGGTGTGTAGCCTTCAATAATTTTAGATCCGTTCATCATTGGTACACCAGCAACAGCCACATTATCTTTTATTGCTACTGTTTTTCCAGCCAGCTTGCCTATTGGTGCTCCCTTAATTTCACATTGCCAGTACCTGCAAAAAATTGTAATAATATTGTAACTCAGAAACATATAGCAAATGAACTAAATCCGATCAGAAATTAAGTGATTCTAAATATCTTTCTTGTTGTTTTAAGTCCCATTTACTTGTATTGCTAACGTATTGTCAACAACAGACTTATATTAAGAAAATATATTATTTTATGTATTACAATATCTCCTTACCAAGAATCATCGTCTTCTGCTCTGTGTCCAGGCGTTCTTGGATATTTAACTGGAAGCTGGGGTTCTACAAGTTCATTTACTCGTCCATATGTCTCTATCACTTCCTTTAAATGTTCTACATATAAAAATATATGCAGGCTAACTATGCGTGCTTTTTTAAAAACGCTACATTGTACATATAAAAAGCCTCTTTCTACGAATGAGATCCTCTATGTTAGAAGTAAACTGTAGAGCGGGGATATAATGTTATATTACATATGGTACAAGTTCCTGTTAATGTCATTGGCTAATACGCTCACGTGATTATAAGAATATTCAGTATATTTCAGCGTTGTTTCTAATTTTAGGTATATTGACGCCATGTTTCTATTTTTAAGTATAATGACGTTATGTTTCTATTTTTAGTTTTATTGACGCTACATGTCTGGTTTGACCTTCAGACTATAGTTTCTCACTAAAAATTTCTTATGAAAAAATATTTAAATTTAATTAGTATTGGAAAAAGCTTTACACATTTATAGGAGATTCCGAAGGGGAAATAAAAGGGATATCAAAATGAAATCAATGAAAAATATATGTAACAGTTGTCACATTTTTTTTTCCTTTTTTATTGTATACTTCACTTAAACACGCTAATAAAACAGCTTACTTGTTTTTTTTATTTGCAACTATAAGTGAAATGTCGGCATTTATTTATCCTATGATCACTCATGTAACCCATTCTAGAAGATTGCATTTCCACACGTACCTGCCTTCAAATACAGTTTTTATTTCTAATTCAATTCCGATGTATTGACAAAATTTTCCTCCACAAAAATGTAATGAGATACCACAAAACCACATATGTAATATAAAAATGATGGACTTTTTACTCTGTCAATATGTTAAATATGGACTTGTTAGGAATATATTGACCTCGGACTTCGTCATCGGTCAATATAAACCTAACAGGTCCATATATAACATATTGACTTCGTAAAAAGTCCATAATTGATAAATATTGCTGCGAGTGAATTATCAACAAGTCAAGCACCAGGATGTTATATTTCAGCTCAATACTATTTTGAAAGCAAACATAATTTAATTTCATCGGTGATTAATCGTAAAAAAATACCTTTAAGTTGTCTGCTATCTTCGGAGTCGGCGACTGCGGGTGAAGAATATAATGTGGTTAAACTTTTTAGGCTAAAATCTATTTTACTTCCCTTAGATAATGGATTATGCATTCTGCTGAATGCATCGCTGTATATTTCGGCTCAAAAATTTGCTTGACTTTGTAAAAATACCGTACACTTCTAAATTCGGTAATTATTTATTAACAAATAGTAAACTTTTGAGGAAAAACAGCTTTTTCAATTTTTTTATTATGTTTAAACGGAATATTTACCACGCGCGATTGTCACCGAGAACGGACTCATGTCACCTGTAACCTGTCGACAGGTAATCTAGTATTATGCAAGAGTATCTTGCCCATCGATTTAAATTTCCTGCCTTTCACCCTAAAAATAGAAAAATCCAACACTTAAAATTTTTAACCCGTCTTACAAAAACGAGGAAAATTCACATGCAGACAGTGGTCCCTGTTTAATTTTAATCGTAACAGTGTCATATGGTCACTCTCATCTTCGCTAGCCAAGGGTTACGATTCGCTCCTCTCATCCAGATCAACCTGGATTTCTGTAGCCTCAAATCCACATTTTTGATTAGTTGCAGTTAACCTTTGCTGTAGCCAATCAACAAGTTTATATTCAGATTTTAAATATATATCGTGACAAAAAAACTTAAATATGGTGTTTAGGGATTTTTCTATTTTGCAAAATTTCTACTATTTTATACTCTTTCTTTACTTTTGAAGGGCTATTTCCTTGTAGTTAAATATATTGTGAATTTCGTATTATTAGATTCAATAAATAATCTTTAATTATTACAATAAATAATACTGAAACTCTTACTTAAAAGGGAGATAATTTGAAACTGATGTTTCACAAATTGTGGCTCAATCTGCCAATGGTAAAAATGAGAGGAACGGATCGTATCCCTTGGCTAGCGAAGGTGGGTCATTCTTGATATTTGAGAAATTGGTTTTCAAATAAAAGAGAAAATTTCCATTATTTAAAGGAAGTGGAACACTTTTTTTTAATCTGCAAATTCGAAGCAGAATTACGATTTCAATTTCTGCGATCCTGCATTTAATGCATACAAATGAGGTGCTCAAGAAATGCTAATTTCAAATATAGTATTTCATCAGCTGCGTTCGCGAGAAACCAAAAGGACTGATCAGATACAAATAAAACAAACTTACTAACATTTCTCCAAAAGAAACAAACTTACTAACATTTCTCCAAAAGAAACTGCACCAAGTTTAACTTTTTATTTTCATGTTGTTTTTCTTTTTTCGTTCTGTGCATAAGAATACAAGTGTAGTGTTACTTTTTTTTCTTCAAAAACAGTGTCTCTATGAATTATAAATGTTACCATGGTAATGATTAATTTCTACATCTGTAGATTTAAACCTCAGATCAGTATCAATCTTCCTTAATTAATTATAAATATTACCATGGTAATACTTAATTTCTACATCTCTAGATTTAAATCTCAGATCAGTATCAATCTTCCTTAATTAATTATAAATATTACCATGGTAATAATTAATTTCTTCATCTGTAGATTTAAATCTCAGATCAGTATCTATCTTCCTCAATTAATTATAAATATTACCATGGTAATAATTAATTTCTTCATCCGTAGATTTAAATCTCAGATCAGTATCAATCTTCTTTAATTCTTCAACAGATGGAAGTTTCACTGCTGGATTTTTAAACAAACCTGAAAAAAAAGTTTTAACAAATTCCACACAGTCTTAATATTAAATAACCATAACAAAACTAAGCAGCTCGTGGCAACTTCAGAGTAAAGACTCTTGACAATCTTTTTATTTCCGAGGGCGACTAAACAAATATTCCCTTGTGTTTTCTATTACGGCGGAAGGTAAAATATTAAAAACGTATTCGGTGTGCATCAAATTCTGGTAAGTGGTAACTACAAATGGTAGCCAATGTAAACAACGTCACTGTGTATCAAATTTTGCCAAAATGCCAGTACACTGTTAGCCATCAAGGTAGTCATTATGTAACTTATTGTGTACCGTTACCAGTATCGCAGTGCTCGCCTTGCAGAGTATATCAAATTCTGTAAAATTGCCAGTACCGGTGCTTACCTTTCAGAGTGCATCAAATTCTGTAAAATTGCATCAAATTCTGTAAAATTGCCTGTACCGGTGCTAGCCTTTCAAAATGTATCAAATTCTGTAAAGTTGCCTGTACTGGTGCTAGCCTTTCAAAGTGTATCAAATTCTGTAAAGTTGCCAATACAAGTGCTAGCTTTTCAGAGTATATCAATTCTGTAAAGTTGCCAATACCGGTGCTAGCCTTTCAGAGTGTATCAAATTCTGTTCAGGTGCCAATACTGGTGCTAGCCTTTCAGAGTGTATCAAATTCTGTTCAGGTGCCAATACCATTGCTTGCCATTCAGAGTGTATCAAATTCTGTAAAGTTGCCAATACCGGTGCATGCTAGCCTTTCAGAGTTGCCAGTACTGGTGCTAACCTTTCAGAGTATATCAAATTATGTAAAGGTGCAAGTACAGGTGCTAGCCTTTCAGAGTGTTTCAAATTTTGTTAGGTTGCCAGTACAGGTGCTGGCTGTATAGCCTTTCAAAATGTATCAAATTCTGTAAAGTTACCAGTACCGGTGCTGGCCTTTCAGAGCGTTTCAAATTATATTAAGATTCCAGTACCGAATATCTTATTTTGAAAAAAAAATGTCAGTATTGGGGGTAGCCATCTGATGTGAGAGAGTTTAACCACTTCCATTTTGTGTTCACTGTCCGGTTAGGGACCGACCATTTAACCTGAAAGGGGGGCTATTTTTTTTTTTCGAAAAAAATATTCTGAAGCTGATTTTATGTGAAAAAATATTTTGGCTGCAAAAGTGATGAAAAAAAAAATATCTGAACGGGGCTTTCTGCAAAAAAAATAATGCTTATTTTAAAAAAAAAAAACAAATTTTTGTATGTACTAGTTAAAAAAATAAATATTTTTTGTCTGTCCAGAAAATNACCCCCCCCCCCCCCCCCCTTCAAGTTAAATGGTCGGTCCCTTAGGGGACAAGCATTTGATTTAAAGGTGGGGTGGGAATGGGCGATTTTGCCTGTAAAATTTATTTATTTTCATGAGAATCTCTAACAAACTATTTATTTTCACTAAATGTCAGATTAAATTAATTATTTGTATTTACCATAAAAAATTATTCATTTTCATGACTAGTACATAGGGTAAGAACTTTTTTTTTCACTTGCATCGAGGTAAATTAATTTATTTTCAAAATTGCCCAATCCCCCTCCCTGAAAACCAAATGATCGTCCCCTTATATCCTATGATTGTTGAAATCCAGTGGGTGACTATCCTGCTGTATTAGGGGACGACCGTTTGATTTTCGGGGGGGGAGCTTGGGCACAAGGATTGAATAAATAATTTAATCCTGTTGCCAGAAACAATAAATATTCTAGTCCTACTTGTAATGAAAATAAATAATAAAAGAATAAAATTTTTGCTGCAAATAAATGATTTGATGTGACATTTGTTGAAAATTAATTATTTATTCAAGATGGACCTGAAAATTAATTATTTGTATATTAGAGATGGAGATTTTTCTATGCAAAACCGCCCAGGCCCCCGAATAATCTAATGGTCGCCCCCTTACCCCTATGAAACTAACTACATGAACACTGTTTGCATAACCATCTGTTTTTTTGTTTCTTTTTTTTTTGTTTTTGTTTTTTCTTTGGAAAGATACTATTTCCCAAGGGACACCAGCATTATTTCATGAATTAAATAATTTCAGCAATTAAGTTAATCAAATAAGCGTTTCGAGTATTTTATAACATAATTCAAATACATTGTACTTAATTCAAAATTAAGGACATCTAAAATATTATCTAGAATATTAATTAAATGTCAGGTAAAACCGGGTATAATTAAGAAGGTAAGTGAGTCTAAAACGAACAATCCAAGGACAATGGCGACATCGGAAAAACAAAAAACAAAGACATAACACGAGTAATGGACCCCCCTTTTTTCCAAGGAAACCTTCAGTTACTTTATAATTTATAAAACTATATAAATATTTTGCATGTCAGCAAACATGATATGACAAACATGACAATTTTTAACCAAATTTATCATCATCATCATCATCATCATCGGTCAGTTAATGTGCTGTGTATTATGAATATAATTACCTATTTACTCAATGTACAGAGCAATGTACGTGTGCTACAGAGGATTTTACATGTAATTTTTAGTTGAAAATCCAAATGACTGAAATAGAATTTTGTAAACATCTCAACAGGCTGCGAAATTGATTTTCTTCAAGTTCAAAGTCAGCACAGGTACAATAGTGTGTAAACTTTAATCGTATGTCCCTAATTTAGAGCAACATTTACTGTCATTGAGTCCTTAATATTAAATCATACATAATTATCAATACATACCGTCAGAATCCTTTGATGCCATACGAAATGTTTGTACTGATGCAAGAACTGGGAATATATTCACAAATGTCACAAATAGGTTAACAGATGTAAAATATATGGCGCGTCGTTAGTGACATGTGTAATTTCCCTACTATATAAACAACACACACTTAATATGCAAATTAAACGGCCGAGTAGGGCGAGTTTCACATCAAAATTTCTTTTTAGATCAATCAATTATCAGCAATGTTTAACATGTGTTTCTTTCTCCGCAGACTGTCTAGCAGAACGTCGGATTAGGATGTAAAATTTGATTTTTCAAAATGAAACGTTTGCTACTCGCTTGGCCGTTTAAACATTGGATGCTACAAGACTTGTATTTGAATATTACAATATTGCAATAAAACTGTTGACTGTGTTTCGATGTACTTTAAACCATATTTAACACCGGGTAACCATAACCGAATTCCGCGAGCAGTGGCGGATTTAGGGGAGAGGGGCCCGGGCTCCCCCTTAGACTGGAAAATATTTTAAATTCCTATAGGTTTTTAAAAAAAATCTGGTCCCCCCCCCCATGGACAAATTTTGGTCCCACCTGTAGCAGAAAGAGTGGATCCGCCGGTGGCGAGGTATAATTGTTACATGAGTACGGGATCATATTTTGTTTCCTTTTATGTTATGATCTAAATTAACCTGAGCTGCATTGCTTCGTAAAATGTTAATCGAAGCATGAAATGAACAAGTATGATAAAGATAGCTTGGTCCTAACCAGGGATGGGGTCGATTACTCTTAAATGTAATTGAATACATTACAATTACTTTGCTTTGAAAATGTAATCAATTACATTACAATTACAGCATTTTTTATTTGTAATTGATTACAATACATTACTTTCCTCTGTTGTAATCATGATTACAAGTGATTACTTATGAATACATATGTCTTTGAAAGATACCAGTGCCTGTTGAAACAGAGATCATTGCTTAAACATACACTTTAAATGTCTTTAATACATATACAAAAGTCAATTGCTGTAGCATTTTTTGTTCAACTTTTTATAAGTGGATCAAAATTGTTCAGTAACATATTCCTCAGGCTAAGCATTTTATATTTTGAGTTTAATTCTTAAACTAATGCCAGATACTTGTGTTGAAAATAGTGGAGACGTATCAGTTATTACAATAATATCGCAATGGTCATATGTTAATTTTGTTGAATTATGTTTTTTTCATGGTTGATACAACAGTATTTTCATAAAAGCTGTGTCTATGCCACCTTGAAAAAATGATATATATCTCAATGTTTCACTATTCACAAATAAAGACTTGATTAAGAAATTGTTTTGAAATTATTGTTAAAATATGACAATTGTATATCCAGTATTTTACACTAATTAGTATTTAGTTGACATCAGCATGTTTTTATTACAATTATTAGCTTGTCATTTTTATGACCCAGAGATATGTACATAATTGTCTTTAATTTAATCTATTGAAAGGGATAAACAATTATTGAAGGAATACAAGTGAATTTTATTTCTCTAAAAGTTTACAAATTAATTTTTTGAAAGTAAATATTTTAATTATGTCATCTCACACCTTTATTAGTTTCTTCCCTTTCAAATTTAAAATGTTAAAAATTTCAAGAAGGATGGAACTAATTTCAACTGGAAAAGGTTGAGTTCTGATTGATTGTCATATGTTCTTATTGATATTTTTATATTTTAAATTAGGTAAGAACTTATTCAGTAACATAATTATTGTAATTTTATTAAGATAGTATGTTTATGTATGACATATAATATATATCTTATATATTTAATATATGTCACTATCACTGACTGAGTAATCATAAAGTAATCAAAATGTAATAATGATTACTCATATTTTTAAGCTGTAATTGATTACATTACAATTACAAGTAATCTAAAAAGAGCTTGATTACAGATTACACATGATTACTGAAGAAAATGTAATCGATTACAGCTGATTACGATTAACGATTACGATTACCCCAAGCCTGGTCCTAACACTGCCTCTAGAATGTGAACCAATTATAACCTCATTCCTTCTATGGAGATTTCGTAGTTTGAATCTTAAATAAACATCCCATCATCTATTGTTACTTTAGTCAAGCCTTTATCAGGCTTTCCACACTCCATCTGAACTTCATCTTTTTACATCTATCAATTTTTGTTATTACATTTCAAAATTTTGTAATTCTCTCTCTGAATCTTAAGATGGGGATTTTATTGTTACTTTCTAAATACATCTTCAGATTCCTTCTAAAGATAACTTCCAAAACTGACTTTTCGACAACTTGTGTCTCTTCAGTGTTTCATGAACATGTGCTAATTTCATTTATAATCAATATTTTATAAATTTATTTTGGGTTTTCCAATTTTAAACATTTTGCATGTTTCATTCGTCAAAACATGTGTACCATCTGAAAAAATATTCAATTATATAAATGCATGGATAAATTTTGCGATTTTATCATATAGATAATACTCAGTTGAAAGAATAAAGCCATAATAAAGCAAAAATATCTAATAATATTATTTCTAAGGGGAGATAAGGGGAGATAATTTTATCTTTTTTTCTGATTTAGATACTATAGACTGCTAGAGTATCTGCGGTTTTCAACAGAAATACTTTAATCAGATGTCCTTAAATTTGTCTTCTAAATTCTTTTTCTGAAATATTAACAATTTTTTCTTACCCAAATCATTTTTTTTTTCTTTTTTGTTTAAATTGAGTAAATTATACCTCGAGACGCATTTTCAATTCTGTTCTTTTAAAAAGTTCAGATTTATGTTATCATCTTGTTTTTAAAAATACTTATTCATTGAAGAGACTTAATAATTTATCTATTTAATTAATTGTGCTCCATTTTTTTTCAGATTATGCAACTGCATTCATGGAGCTGCCTATTACATTTTATTTCAATGTGAAAAGCTCCTATATACAATAAACAGTCTGGATGCAAAAGCGTAAGTGTGCATGCACAGTTTAATATTTTCAGCTGCAAATCTTAAGAAAGATTTTGACTTCTTATGTAAATATAAATCAAATTGTGGTAATCAAAGGTTGCATTCCCCTCGTTCCTTTTTGGCGCATCCCTGTGTGCAAAGTACACCTTTTTCAGATAAAACTAGAATAGATATTACTGCAACGCAATTATTTGAAATTGCTATTTTTTAAGTGGAATGAATGTTTTCTATATAAAATACAAATATTAAGGTTTCAGATTTCATGAAATTTAAAAATATAAGTTTTAAAGTTCGTTTTGTTATGCTGTACACGTGTTTCAAGGAGTAATCTCTCATCAGCATCATTAAAATCAAATAAAATGGAAAGCCATAACCCACAAGTAGTCAAAAAAGAAGTACTCATTAGCAAAATTATCGAAATAGGTGACCAAAATCCAATACCAAGGACATCTACCGAGTGTCATACACGGAATGAAGCCTCAGTATTTTTAAATGGTTAGAATTATGATAACAGTAAATTTCTATAAAGCACAAGGTAAATTTTTCATGTCAGACAAGTCTGACTATTGGGCTGTTGAATACCCTCGTAGAGCTCTGGTCCATCAGCATTGGCAAAAGTTCAAAATTTGGATGAGAAGATCTTTGCATTTTCATTACTAAAATGATTATAATCGCTTAAAGGAACGTGGTTGCTATTTAGAATTATGTACAGATTTTGTATGGTTTTCTGGACGCCGTCAAGGCTATAGCCTGAAAGGGGGTGGGGGTAATAAAAAATTCCGAAACATTCCTTGAAGTTGCTATATATAATGCGAGTCTATTCCTTGGGTTCGAGATTCCAATTACAAATGGGCATTTAGATTTCTTCGTTTATCGCGAAAACAAGGTTTTGTCTAGGGCATTTCACAGAAAGTCCGGACACCCAGTGCACTATTGTAGGTCATATTCTAGTATGCTCCGAGTTTCAAAATATCTCTCTTTCAATTCAAGGACTTCGGGGACGTGCAATAGTACGTACGGAAGGGCTGCGTAAAGCAATCCGTCCTCCCACTTTCAATAAGTAGGGAATAACAGAAATAATGACAAAATTTCCATCATATTCAAATAGCTAAATACCGAACTTACTGGAAATTTTCCGCCGATGGCAATTTCGATAACTTTATTCTCTTCAGTGCTAATAAAGGCTAAATACTGATATAGAACAAATAACCAATATGATCTGAATTGAAATCCAAAATCAGCTTTAGGGACAGGGATTTCCAGGGAACGTACGTGGACTCAGAATACCCGACTCGGGAGGATGTGCATGAGGCAGATACTCCTTAGTTTTCAACAAAATTTACAAAAATTTAGATATTGCAAGTTTCCAAGTTTCAAACAATGAAATCAAATACGAAAATATATGTACGAATTCTAAATCCGAATCATACATTTCCAATCCATATATCCTCTGACTTTTGTTTTTGGAACATTTATAGTTGAATTTTCCAATGATAAAAAAAGAAAAATATTTACATTTATAGAGCGTATGTATTCCTTCAACGGAATGTGTATACTTAAACAAATATTATTTATTCATTCTCCTCCCATCCCCTTGCCTACTGCTGATTTGAAGTTATGAATTTTGTATGACTTGGAGTTTTGTTTTCATGAACAAAGTCTTGACTCGGACCATCAGACTTATTTTTTTTAAATGCATCAACTTTTTTAATGTTATTATCGGTTCTCTTTGAGACAATTTGTTTCTAAAATCTAACATCATGAATTTTAAAAAATAATAAAATACCCCTTTCTTGAAAAATAAAGAGCAGTTACTGTTCTGTTTTATTTATTGGTGTGTTTATTTATTTTTATTTATTTTTTTACATTAAATGATGTTGTGTTTGCTTAATTGTTGTTTTATTGTTTACATTATTCATTTTCATTTTATTTCGTTTTATTTTATATTATCTTCTTTTCTTTTATTTTTCTAATGCGTGTTTTTTTCAGTATTTTTTAAAATTATTTTTTTCTTAAATTTAAATTTATTTTCCATTTAATTACTGTTAATGCATACATAACTTTTATGTACTCGTTCATGCAATCATTTTTTGTGGAGGACATTTGAATGCCATAGTGTCTTTGTTTAGTAATTCGGGTTTTAAATAGAGATATTTACTTTCTACTTTAGACGGATTTGTAACGTATGTAAACAACCTTTACAGGTAACCCTCACCTTTATAAATAGATATGGCTACGGAGTCGTCAAAAGGTATGATATAGTTTTGATAATATGCATAAGTAAATTGTTTGTAACCAATTTTCATAAAAGGTTAAGCCATTCCTTCCAGATATGGTCCTCAAAGTCACTTACAGCCATTGTTCATGTATGTTCAGCCTGTATTCGTCATCATTCCTTACATACAGGTTTTTGTCAAACAAATGTCCAATATGACATACAGTACTGTATCTCCCCCACCCCTCAAAGAAATAAGGATAATAACAAAAATACCGGGACCCGAAATCCTAAAGGCTAAGATAAAAGATAAAAGAAATGGTGAATGAAAGTATATGGGGTAAATACACATTAGACAAAGTCTCTACAATTATATGGTTAAAAACCACGGGGTCACTTCAGATGGAAGTGGGAACAGTCCTGCCTGGCATTTTGAAAATACTCCCCTTTCATATAGTTCTCTTCCTTTGATCGATTCGGACTTTTGTTTTCACTTTTATTTTTTCCTCAGACAAAATATAGACCCATTCAATAGTAAATTTCAGAAATAACGAATACAATTGTATAGTTAAAATGTGTAACTGGAGTAAGAAAACCATTAATTTCAAAGCAGGAATGTTCTTAAACATCACATAATTATACAAACTTGATTAATTACAGAAACCAGTAGAAATTCTCACCATTTGTGGTTAACTTACGACCAATTGACATACATGATATAAAAAATTACTACCCATTCATATAGTTGACAATTGCAAAAATCAGCCCATTCCAGCGGCACGTCTATATATACCTCTATATATAGGAAGTGACCCCCTGGTAAAAACAAGCAAATGAACAAAGCTTTTATTGTGGTCCTTCATCTTGACGTCACCACGAGGCCTTCAACAATGAGCTCTGCAGAAAACAGGTCCAGTCCCCCGCATTGTTGTTGGTATATTTGTCTTGGATATAAAATAAAGTTTAACTTGGCATTCTTCATTTCATTTATGCTAAAAGCACGTACAAAATATTACTTCATTTTCTCATTTAAAAACAATGTCATGTCGTTTTAATAGGTAGTTCGGATTACTAAAAATAGAACGATTAATTTTGTTTTATTTGTCCACTATTGAAAGTTTATTAAATGTACATAAAAATTGTAGTAAAAAAAATCAATAGGAGAAGCTTCGCAAAATGGCAAGATTTTGACCTTTTTAATATAGACATTGGTCAAAATACAATTTCAGAATTTTCTATATCTGATTCAATTAAACGATAGATTTAAGCGAAAATTTGGTATGAAGTGTACCAAAGAAATAACTTTGAAAATCTGAAATAGAAAATAGGGGTCACCGATCATATTTGTGGAAAAAAATCATGAAAACTTTATGTTTCCTTATTATTTCTATATAATTATCTCCCCTTATTTAAATAAGAGTTTTTCAAAAAGTGACATATTCTGCACAATATCAGTATAAATGTTGCTCATTTTAATTTTTTTGTTATCATAGTTCCAATTTTCATCAGATGTGCTAGATAGATGCGCAGTTTTAGACATCCGATCCACCTAAATAGGTTAGATGTTCAGCTTTGAGTAGATAAATCAAGAAAGTATAAGAAATACGTAAACCATCTGAATCAATGCGATGCATAAGATATCATGGGAGAACATATGTGTTTTAAACCCGAACAATTAGTCCGTAATGCGTATTTCAAAACTCCAATCCGGGTTAGCTATGGAAAATAAATGAGCTTGAACACCCTGCAAGCTACAAACGAAGTGTGATCGATAGTGTGAAATAAGGCCCGATAGTTTCTGATTGTGACGCTGATACGTGTAGATAGTTTCTGATTCTTATGCTGATACGCGTAGAATCCAATTATGGCTTTTATACACGGTGTGAGACAGCAGGTGTTACTGTCTATTGTTCTGTAGGGCGGTCTTGAAAGCCTCTACAGAATCGGCACACACGACGTTGTTTGACAGTTGGTTCCAGTGGCTGATGGTCTCTACAAAGAATGAATGTTGGTACTGTATCGTGTTGTAGTCAGGTATTTTATTTGACACTAAGGTTTGGCTTTTCGATGAAATTTGAGGCTTGCCGTGCCGGTACCAACCCCTCAACCACCTTGTACAGCAGGATTAAGTTGAGGCGTCTGTCTTCCAGTTTGTCAAGTTCTAGTTGTTTCCGCATGGTTGGTGATTGATCCTGCTTCTCTACTCATGTAGTCTCGTTTTATGAAACGCATGCCCCTATTTTGTATTCTTTCTAGTTTGTCAATATCCCCTTTTAGGTACGGGTTCCATATTGTTGCACCGCATTCCATTGTTGATCTCACTGATATGTACGCTGCTTTCCTGCATGATTCTGGTACGTTTTTAGCTCACCTGACCCAAAGGGTCAGGGTGAGCTATTGCCATCACTTGGCGTCCGTCGTCCGTCGTCCGTCCGTCGTCCGGCGTCCGTCGTCCGTCCGTCCGTTAAACTTTTCACATATTCATCTTCTCCTCTGAAACCACTGAAGCAAATTCAACCAAACTT